>CM028921.1:432500-460000 GCA_016801845.1 Polydactylus sextarius
CCTCCTCCTCCTCCTCCTCCTCCTCCTCCTCCTCCTCTTCCTCCTCCTCCTCGCAGTAGAGACGGTGGTTTGTGGTCTGATGGTCTGATCCTGTGTCTAATCTAACCTGTGTGTGTAATAATGTAATAATATTAATAATAAATCGATTCTTCTTCTTCTCGTGTGTTCAGGCTCAGAGGAAGGAGGTTTTCCTCCAGGAGCGTTACGGTCACTACAGCCTGACCGACCCCTTCCTGGCTCTTCAGAGGGACTTTGAATGTGGCGTCCCCAGCGGAGACGTGGAGCGGCGGCCGCTGGGCTCCAGCCCCATCTCGGTCCTGGAGGCCGTCATGGCGCACTGCAGGAAGATGCAGGAACGAATGTCGGCGCAGCTCGCCGCCGCCGAGAGTCGCCAGAAGAGGGTAAGACCACGACGACGTTAGAGACGGGTCGACGTTGAAGAGAAACGTTGCGTTAACATCAACAGACTGAGAAAACAGGAAGCTGCTGTGATTCTGTGTCTTTGTGATGTTCAGACATTAAGTGATGAAAATAATCAAAGAAGGAAACACAGCGACAGATCAGCTGCTCGTGTTTCCCGTGAGATGAAATTCAAACTTGAGTTGATTCATGAAGGAATCAAACGTGACACATTAACTATTAGACTATTTGGTCGAAGGTCAGTTTTAGATCATGAATTAAACCAGTTCGTTAGTAGGTGAAGATGAACAACTGTAACTTTTATTTTTATGTTTTAAGTTTCAGAACAGATGTTGATGATGTCAGACGTTAGTTTGTGTTCATTTGTTAATCCTTATTTTCCCTTTGGGATTAATAAAGAATATAATTTAGTTAAATACAAAGTTACACTTTATCAACTATGTTACAACTCGTCAATAGATTTGTTTTTGATTTAACACAATGAAAAACGTTGCTTAGTTTGGAGACTGTAACTGTAACTTTAACAGGCAGATGTTTAACTTTAACGAGGCTCGGTCACATGACGTGTTCCTGAGGAAGTTTATTGACTTGAGATGCTTCAGATGAGATGCTTCAGATGAAGAAGAGTTCGTCTTGGATCAGATCTGGTTTAAACTGATGAATATTGAAGACAAAAGCAAAACCTCTGAGTTAGTTTGAGAACTGTTGTAGTTGGAGGTATCAGTGTGTTATTGAGACACTTCCTGTTTTCTCTTGGATGCGACGCTGCCAGACGTGGTTTTGGTTTGAATCCGTGGACACGTCCAGGACGATGGTCAACCTGACTCACATGTTTCAGTTTTATTCAGAGCTCAGATGTTTGGTTTGGGAAGAAAACATTGACCAGAAAACACAGAAAACACAACTCTGACCTTCAGAGCTTTTGTTTTCGCTTCGTTTGACCCTGAAAACGTTGGTAAACATCGACTCGGTCGCCACAAAACAACAGTTTTCCGTCTTTAGAGCAGAATATATCCGCCGTCGCTGCTGATTGCACAGTTGTTCTTTAACTGTCAGCAGTGGAGCAGGAGGAAGTCGGGCGCTGGATAAATGTTTTCACTGGAAGCTTTTTAAAATGAAAAATGACAAAGACACGCGGCTCAGAGTGATCTCTCCGGGATGCTCCGGTTGCTGGGTAGAGTGAACTTCAGCGGGATCGTCGTTCTATCTTTATCTCTCCGTCCTCACGGTGAGTAAGCTGCTGAATTATCCATGAGGTCTGAGGCGTTTGTTGGTAACGTTACTCTGAATGAGTTTATGGGCATAATGAAGACAACCCCGCTCCTTCGCCGCCTCCTCCTCCTCCATGAATCAGTCATGACTTCACTCTCCTCCCTCCTGTTACAGCAACACAGAGACACTGGACGTCAGAGGTTTGTGGGTAAACACGCTGCCAAAGTGTCAAAACAAGGTCACGGTCTGTTTTCTTAAATCGCCACCTCCTCCTCTCACTGCTGAGATGTGATGTGATACCTGAGAACTGACGACCTGTCGACTTTATCTCGATACCCCATAGGTGGCGCTACCTCAGCTCCAGTTAACGTCATCGTTTCTCTGAGAGCAGGATGAGCTGCAGCTGCTGCTTTAAGTCACATCAGTTAAAGAAAAACCTTCCATCACGTTAGCTAGGAAGCTACTAGCATGGAAAACAACAGCTGCCTCCAGCTGTGTTAGCATGTTAGCATGCTAACCAGTCACTTCATCACTTTGTGACTGAATGAGTCGCAGCTGTTCACATATAAACACATGATGACTGAAACCTAAAGCGTCACCTGCTTCTCTCGAACGGTGGAAAAGAAAACGACATAACGTATAAAGTTGAACGTGTCCTAGAAGAGGTCGACGCAGCATCGCGTTAATAGTTTCAGTCAGGTCACTAAACCACGTTGGACCTAAAATATAACAAATAAAAGTTGAAATCTGTAGCTGCTGTTTGTAACCGACTTTAAATCAAAAGTCAGTTAATCCTCTGGCTCATTAAACCGAAGCTGTTTGACCAACGAGCTCTTCTGTCACTCGAACCTTTTAAGAACCTTGATCTTTCAAGAAGCTGAAAGATTTTAAAAAGCTGCTGCCTCGGTGTCATCGCTCCAGTCCTTGATTTATAAACTTGTTCTAATCCGTCGTGTTTCAGCTTCGATGTGTCACCACCTCCAGAGCGTCCTGATTCGTTCTTCAGAGGCATTAGGCCGACTTACATCGAACATAATCCTCACCCAATTAGCAGCTCGTCGCAGCACCTCCTTTTGAGTAACAACTGGTGTTCCCTCGACGCCCCCTCCTCCTCGTTAAACCCCTCGCTCCTCCTCATCAGCAGCTGGTGCTGATATTTACTCCCTTGTGAGTTGCAGCGGGGGGGTGGAGGAGTTGGTCTCTGGTTGGGGGACGGGGGGCGGTGTCGACTCTTTTGTTGGAGGCTTGTTAGAGCAGCGGGGTCTTGGCTGCGGTTAAGCCCCGTTACCCTGAAACCAGCGCTGAGCCAACAATAGCAGCTACGCTCCCGATTTAGACGCCAAGTCATCGAAATTCAACCGTTATGAAGAGACGCTGAGTCTCTGTGAGCACATAAATTAGATTCAGCTACATCACAGAATAATAAAGTGTCTATTTGTGTACATTTCTGTTTATCCTGCCATCTCGTCCAACTATACAATTGAGACGTTTTATTGGTTTCATTCAATTAACAAGAGAATCGTTGTGTCTCGTTTTAGCTCCGTGACTAACGAATGATTCACTTGTCAGATATGGACCGTTTTCTATCTAACGCTCCAGTTTCAGTCTAAACTGAAAACTCTGTTTGCACACAAAGTTTTAAACGACATGCAGGTGATGGAGGATGGGCTCGTCAGGTGTAGTGAGGATGTATGTGGTTAAACAATTAATCTGTCCAGTGGCTCCGTCCCTCAGTCTTCTCCTGTCTTGGTGTTTGTTTTCTCGTTGCAGCTGGAGATGGAGAAACTGCAGCTCCAGAGTTTGGAGCAGGAGCATCGTAAACTGACGGCGCAGCTGAAGGACGAGCGCGAGAAGAACAAACACATCGTCATGATGTTGGTGCGGGAGTGCAAACAGCTCGCCACGCGGGTGGTGGAGGAGTCGCAGCGCTTCGACGAGCTCCAGGCTCGACTGGACGAGGAGAGCCGCGCCTCCGGCCGGCTCCAGGAAGAGCTGAACACCGAGCGGCAGCGCAGCCAACAGATGGAGGCCAAGATGGAAAAGCAGCTGTCGGAGTTTGACACCGAAAGGGAACAGCTGCGCGCCAGGCTGGGTCGCGAGGAGGCCGAGAGCCAGAGTCTGCGGCAGCAGGTGGAGCAGCTCAGGACTGAACGAGGCGACAGGAAGGATGCTGCCGTCGCCCCCCAGTCTGTCGCTGCTGCCGCTGCAACCGAACCTGCAGCCGCCGCCAGCACGCCGCCCAAACCCAAAACTCTGACGTCCGTTTCCGTAGCCACAGAGACCATCAGCTCTCGAACAACGTCTTGCCAAACAGAACTGCCCCCCGCTGAGGTGGAGGGCCCTAAGAAGACCCCCCTCACTATACCCGTCAAACCGACCCCTGCCAACTATGTGGGCCTGAGCCTGCCAAAGACGTCTGGCCGGGGGATCGTCCACAGCAGCTCAGGAGGACTGGCACAAACAGAGAACGGCTCAGAGGGCCAACCCCCCCACGGCTTACCCAGCGGGGTCAGCCCCCGTGTCCAGGCGGCCCGCTACAAGTTCCAGGAACAGGACCAAAATGGCACAGCGTCCCAGAGTCCTCCAGCCCGTGACCTCTCCCCCACCAACCGTGACAACTTTGCAGCCAAGCAGCAAGCCCGTCACACCGTCACGCAGGTTCTGTCGCGCTTCACCAGCCCCCCAGGCGGAGGCGCCGGACCCCTGCGCCCGGGCCTGCCCCACTCCGCCTCCGAGGGGGGGCCTTTCCCCGGCCGTCTGAGCCACCCCATCGGCCTCAAGTCGCCCACGGTGGCCAGGATCGACCGGGGAAACCCTCCCCCCATCCCTCCCAAAAAGCCAGGGCTTTCCCAGACCCCCTCTCCTCCACATCCACCTATCAAGGTGGTGGGGGACAGCAGCCGCTCCCCGGGGGCTGGGCTCAAACCGGCCACACCCCAGCTGCCGCCAAAACCCGCCCTGGACCTGGTCCCGGCCCTGACGGCCTCTCAGGTGGGTGCCTGCCCCTCGCCGCGCTCCCCGGGGCCCGGCCGGGGCCCTCAGCGGCAGCCGGCAGCAGCATGTGCAGAGTGCCCCCCCGTCATCAGCCCCGCCACCGCTGTCAGTAGCCCCTCCTCCATAAACCCCCCCTCCACCTCCACCTCCTCCTCCATTAGTGCTCCATCCTCCCGTAGCCCCCGCGCCTCAGCGGGCAGCCCCCTGGCAACAGCATCAGGTAAAGAGGCTTCTCCACGCTCCGTCTCCACGCTGCCTCTTCTCTTCCACTGTTTTTCCACATCGGTGCTAGCTCAGGTCAGCGTAGCGTAGCCTAGCGTAGCGTCAGGTCACAGGGACCGGGTCTAACCACAGGAATGAACACGGATCGATTGAGACCAGGTTGCTTCCTCCCTCCCTGCTCATCTCTCTCTCTGTCGTCTCTGTCGTCCCTCTCGGGCTCCTCTCGTCTCCATGTTGTCACATTAGCCACGTCCACATTGACAACATGTCGCTAACATGTTCCCAGACCAGTTTAGATCCGCGGCAGCAGAAGGAGCATGTCAGGGTGAACCAGTCGTTTCCCCTGTGGTTCTCACCAGTAACCCCTGTCCTCTCTGAAGCTGATGCCAGAGGCTGCTCTCCTTCCCTTCCTGTTTCCTCCTCCTGTAGCATGACATCATCACCTTCAACTTCCTGCACGCTTCCTGTTTCAGCTTCATTAACAAGTCCCACTCATCTCACCTCCGTTGAAACAAACGTTTGACATTTGCTCGTAACGCTGTGCTTGGTTGTCAGTTTGATTTAAAGATTAATTCCAGTTCATTACATTTTCCATCAGTATGAACATGAATACAATGATCAATGATCAGTAACACTTCAGATAGTTGATACTAAAGCCCACAGGATCAGTTTTACCTGGTGACGTCTGGTAATGTGTAATAATTGTGGAGGATGTCTGTGATCTTAATCCCGTGCGAACTCTCCATGTCTGTAATTTGTAAAGTAAAAGTTCCACCACAAATCATCGACCATGTTTCACCAAACACAGACGTCTGTGATAAAACTGGTCCTGTGTGAACCTACATCAGTGACTGGAGGTGGTCTCGTCACCTCCGAACACAGACACGTTCCACCACTGACCACCTGGTAGTCGTCACTAACCTGTTCCCAAGTCACGTTGCTACTTTTATTTACTGTTGCCATGACGACAATATACCACGTTAAACGTGATCATTTTAGCAAACAGTGATGTATAAGGGTTGTGGAAAGCATGTGGTCCTGGTGATACTGTCGGTTCAGCTTGCTGGACAGAGCAGGTTCAACACGTTAGACGATCACAGCTTTGACGTCATACGAGGCCGTAATGTCAGTAAATTCCAGTAAAATACAGACGTCGCTTATCCTGTGTGAACGCGCCGCAAGAAACACAGACGTGGGTAATTTACAAGTTACCAGACGTCACCAGGTAAAACTAGTCCTGTGTTAACAGGACTCATGACAACGTCTTTTAAAGTGAAGTAAAAACAACAAATTGATCCAGTAGATGAAGAACATGTTTCTGTCAGTGAGTCTGGTGTTAAAATAAAAAACATCAATAACAGACTTCGACTAAAACGTTCAGCTTATTTACGTTAAGTAAAAGTTATTTATTATTAATATTAATCGATATTTGACCTTTTATCAACGTCACTGAAGATCATTAAATGAACTGGAATCATCTTTTAAACCCTTTTCACTATGTAAAGTGTTGATTCATGTTTTTATTTTTTCATCTGACAAGTTTTCCAGAAACAAGTGAAGAACAAATAAAGAATCAAAGAGGAAACAGATGTTACATCGTATTAACTTGGTCAGATGAACCGTTCGTCTCTGAACTAAAATAATCACGTCCTTGTTGCTGAACACTGGTCTAGTGATAAACCATCAGTTAAAGATGTTGACCTCTGAGGGAAATTCATCTTCTTCACTGACGTTTTTATCACAGATTCAGCGACAGGACGTTTTGACTCGTCTGCAGTTAAATTCTTCACTACGTTTGGTCAAACGTCTCTTAAATTCTCTGTTTTCTCTCTAACTTGTGTTTCATTTGTTCTCAGCTCAGAAACAACCAGGTTAAATTAACACCTGCAGGCGTCAGTCCAGGACTAGAGCATAAATAGTTTTAGATATTAAATCTTTTCTTCGTCTGGTTTGTTTCGTGTTGTTATTTAGTCTCCTACTAAATAGTGTGTGTGTTTCTCAGTGTGTGTGAATAATGTGGTCGAGTGACGTTAAAGGAAGATGAACGTCGTCCATCACGGAGCCGTTAATCCAATGTGACGACAGACTCTTTTGTTGGAGCTGCAGTTACTTTGTCTTTCTGTTGTGACTCTTCTGGGTTAAGACGTCCTGCAAATCTAATTAAATATGTTGAATTTATTCACTCTGTTTTAATGTTTCAACTGGGGAGATTCAAACACTAAATATGTCAGAGAAATGTGAACAAAACAATATTTAATGTCTGTAGAGAACAACGCTTTAATGGTTTGAACTAAAGAATATAAATTATATAAAAATCAAAGGACAAAGATGAAGATTTGATCATTTATGTGTTTAAAAATCTAGAAGATGTGAGGAAATAAAAGTTTCCTTTTAATGTTTTATTTCTTTCTTTGTCTTTTGGGTAAAATGATTAAATCATAATGGAAATGATTATTAGTTGCAACCGTGTACAAAATATATAACAATGATAAAAATAAATGATTTATCAGTAATAATAATAATCTAATGATTAAACAGTCATAGGATGTTTTATGACTTTATTATCCTGATCATTTCTTTGTCACTAGAGTTTAATATTAATCATTTAAAATTCATCAAAAAGAAATTAAAAACTTCTTTTCCCTAAATTCAGTCCCACATGTTTTATCTCTGTAAATCTGAAGATTTTCAACATGATCTTCTACTAGATGATCTTCTAGTTGTTGTTTTTTACATCTGGAAAATGTTTTAACCTTCAACTTTTTTCAAACCTGCTGCTTCAACAAAAGAGTTTGTTGTGTAACATGTTTGGATCTGAAGTGTTTCTCCTTCTCCTTCGACCCATCATCTGAAATCCTCTCTGAACCTCTCAGCACTTCTAGTCTCCTCCTCCTCCTCCTCCTCCTCCTCCTCCTTCTCCCCCTTCTCCTCCTAGTTTAACCTGTGCTGCTCCTGCTCCTCCTTCCTCCCTGCAGGCTGGTGTCCCTCCGTAGTCTCCTCTCTAAGTGGCGGTGGGCCTGCTGCCCTGGACGGCGGGCGCCCCCTGCTCCTCCAAGCTGCTTCCCAGGGAAATGTCACTTTATTGTCAATGCTGCTTAACCAACCAGACCCGACCACCACCACCTCCTCCACCACCTCCTCCTCCACCTCCACGTCCATCAACACCACCTCTACCACCGCCATGGAGAACAAGCCCAACCATCCTGACCAAGACCACCACCTCTACCACAACCACAACCAAACCTCTGCCTTGTTTGCTGCTGCTCAGAACGGACACACAGGTAACTGGTTTTAATTCATCGCTGCTGTTTATCTTCTATCTTATCTTATGTTGGTTGAACGATCTCTCTGGGCTTCATCAACAAACAGTTAATATTTGGTAAATGGACCGTTGTTGCGTTGGTCACTTATAGTTGAATAGAAATAGAAACCAACACATTGAACCGTTGACATCATCAATCTTTGGATAGAATCAGAAATGAGTTGATGACTTTATAGTGTTATAGCGTTATAGTATAGCGTTTCCACTAAACTGCTGCAGTTCTAGTTCTACTCTACTGGTCTCTACTGAGTCTCTAGTGTTTCCACCAATGGAGCTGAGTCGATACTAAAACGTGACGTGAACAGACGCCGGCCACTGATTGGTCAGAGGGAGTGTCTTCACAAGCTGCCACCAGACGCCAGTTGAGTTGAGAGAGTCAACAAAATAATCAAGCTCCATTTTTAAACAGGACAAGAGTGATAGCCATCGTCGTAGCTACCTGGTCGTAAGCTAACCCAGCAACAAGTACAGCATCTCCTCCATGTCCATTAATGTTTACTGATGTTTTAGTGTCGTGACGTCGCAGCAGTTTGACTCCACTCACCACATTCACGTGGAGGAGGAACCAAACTGTGATGGAAAACAACGTGTCTGCTGCCAGACTGAGTAGAGTCCAGTAGAGTCCAGTAGAGTCCAGTGGAGTCCAGTAGAGACCAGTAGAGACCAGTAGAGTCCAGTAGAGACCAGTAGAGTCCAGTAGAGTCCAGTAGAGACCAGTAGAGACCAGTGGAGTCCAGTGGAGTCCAGTAGAGACCAGTAGAGTCCAGTAGAGACCAGTAGAGACGTTAGAGTCCAGTAGAGACCAGTAGAGACGTTAGAGTCCAGTAGAGTCCAGTAGAGACCAGTAGAGACGTTAGAGACCAGTAGAGACCAGTAGAGTCCAGTAGAGACCAGTAGAGACCAGTAGAGACCAGTAGAGTCCAGTAGAGACCAGTAGAGACCAGTAGAGTAGAGACACAACCACGTGGTGGAGAAGAGACGCCAGTGTCACATCTCTGCAACATTTGTTTTACTTGATTCATCCGTTAGTTTGTGTCTCCTTCATAGTGGATAAGTGTGTATCTATTGATCCATCGTGGATCAAACGTTGATCCTCTGGGAACAGAAACTCGTCTGTGTTGTGGCCAGAAGCTCGTATTGATTATTATTGACTGATCAACAGAGAGGGTGATACACTGAAACGCAAACACAGGGTTGATTGTTGTCAGAGCGTAAATAAAATACATGATCCATGTGAACATGAAGCTGAAGAGGAGACGAATGATCTTGTGACTTTCTGTGAAATAAAAAGTAGAAAGAAAATTCCCAACTAGTTTTAGTTTCTGGTGTTTTCCAGAGTGACTCAGCGACTGATCTGAGCTTTAATGAAACCTCCAGGATCAACACTGCGTTTGAGGTGTCAGAACTGTGACGTTTCAGCTTTAAAACAAATCTCTTAAATCTTCCACCTGCCTCTTTGTTTCACCACCATTAATCATCACAGCAGACATGAGGTCTGAGCGCCACTTCAGCTAAATCAAATATTTTATTTGGTCTTTTTATGAAAGGAAAATGAGATGCTAATGTACTTTACAGTCAGACGTGCATGAGATGTCTCTGTCGTTCAGCTCGACTCTGTGTCTGTTTCAGAAAAATAAATCGAGTCAAAGATTTAACATCTGCTTCATATTCATGCGGAGTCATTAGGTTAAAGGTTCAGATCAGGAACAGAAAAGATGAAAAGAAAAACTGATCATCATGAGTGATTCTAGTGAAATGTTCATTTTGTCTTCTGGTGAATAAAGTTTAACATAAAACCACAAATGATTTTATCTGTTTTATCCAACCACAGTTTGTGTCTTTAATCAGCTGATCTCATTATGTTTGCTGCAGTTAACTGAGATGAACGCGTCAAAGCTATAACCTCAACTCATCTTCACTACAACTACTGACGGCAACATTACACACAGAATCATTAATAGATGACAAACAGGGTTCAGGTTGATCAGGGTTCGTCCTCCTGCTGAGATGTTTAGTAAAACAGTCAGTCACTGATCGTTCATCCATGAAAACCACAAACGCAGCTGAAGGACACGAGACGTGTTGAAGACGCATCAGTAACAAACTCAGACATCAGTCCTCATCTTTATTTCATTGTCCTTCACTTGGCCCCAGTTTGTCTGTCTCATCTGATTGGATTGTTTGAGTCACATTTACTCTGCTGCCTCTGAGAACAAATGGCTCATTTCCAAAACCAACAGGCAAATGGGAACAATTAGAGGTGAAAACAGAGTGTTAGTAATGTGACATTCTACTAATGAATCAATGAAACAACACAAAACAGCACAAAACAACACTGGAAGTTTGGTGTAAAGTCGATACTGGTCTAACACTTCATGACAAATTCTCCTGTTGGCGTTTAACCTCTTCACTGAGGTAACGGTCCACTAGTAACCTCCTACAGACCGTGACACTAGTAACCTCCTACAGACCGTGACACTAGTAACCTCCTACAGACCGTGACACTAGTAACCTCCTACAGACCGTGACACTAGTAACCTCCTACAGACCGTGACACTAGTAACCTCCTACAGGACACGACACTAGTAACCTCCTACAGACCGCGACACTAGTAACCTCCTACAGACCACAACACTAGTAACCTCCTACAGACCGTGACACTAGTAACCTCCTACAGACCGTGACACTAGTAACCTCCTACAGACCGCGACACTAGTAACCTCCTACAGACCGCGACACTAGTAACCTCCTGCAGGACGCGACACTAGTAACCTCCTACAGGACCGCGACACTAGTAACCTCCTACAGACCGCGACACTAGTAACCTCCTACAGACCGCGACACTAGTAACCTCCTACAGACCACGACACTAGTAACCTCCTACAGACCGACGACACTAGTAACCTCCTACAGACCGCGACACTAGTAACCTCCTACAGACCACAACACTAGTAACCTCCTACAGACCGCGACACTAGTAACCTCCTACAGACCGCGACACTAGTAACCTCCTACAGGACTCGACACTAGTAACCTCCTGCAGGACGCGACACTAGTAACCTCCTACAGACCGCGACACTAGTAACCTCCTACAGGACTCGACACTAGTAACCTCCTGCAGGACGCGACACTAGTAACCTCCTGCAGGACGCGACACTAGTAACCTCCTACAGAGACGCGACACTAGTAACCTCCTACAGACCACGACACTAGTAACCTCCTACAGACCGCGACACTAGTAACCTCCTGCAGGACGCGACACTACACTAGTAACCTCCTACAGGACGCGACACTAGTAACCTCCTACAGGGCCGCCACGACACTAGTAACCTCCTACAGACCACTACAGGACACTAGTAACCTCCTACAGGACTCGACACTAGTAACCTCCTACAAGACGCGACACTAGTAACCTCCTACAGGACGCGACACTAGTAACCTCCTACAGACCACGACACTAGTAACCTCCTACAGGACTCGACACTAGTAACCTCCTGCAGGACGCGACACTAGTAACCTCCTGCAGGACGCGACACTAGTAACCTCCTACAGACCACAACACTAGTAACCTCCTACAGACCGTGACACTAGTAACCTCCTACAGACCGCGACACTAGTAACCTCCTACAGGACTCGACACTAGTAACCTCCTGCAGGACGCAACACTAGTAACCTCCTACAGACCACAACACTAGTAACCTCCTACAGGACTCGACACTAGTAACCTCCTACAGGACTCGACACTAGTAACCTCCTGCAGGACGCGACACTAGTAACCTCCTACAGACCGCGACACTAGTAACCTCCTACAGGACCGCGACACTAGTAACCTCCTGCAGGACCGCGACACTAGTAACCTCCTACAGACCACAACACTAGTAACCTCCTACAGACCGCGACACTAGTAACCTCCTGCAGGACTCGACACACTAGTAACCTCCTGCAGGACCACGACACTAGTAACCTCCTGCAGGACGCGACACTACTAACCTCCTAACCTCCTAGTAACCTCCTGCAGGACCGACACTAGTAACCTCCTACAGGACACGACACTAGTAACCTCCTACAGACCGCGACACTAGTAACCTCCTACAGACCGCGACACTAGTAACCTCCTGCAGGACCGCGACACTAGTAACCTCCTGCAGGACCACGACACTAGTAACCTCCTACAAGACGCGCGACACTAGTAACCTCCTACAGACCCACGACACTAGTAACCTCCTACAGACCGCGACACTAGTAACCTCCTGCAGGACCACGACACTAGTAACCTCCTACAGACCGTGACACTAGTAACCTCCTACAGACCATGACACTAGTAACCTCCTGCAGGACGCGACACTAGTAACCTCCTACAGACCCGCGACACTGGTAACCTCCTACAGACCATGACACTAGTAACCTCCTGCAGGACGCGCGCACTAGTAACCTCCTACAGGACTCGACACTAGTAACCTCCTACAGACCACGACACTAGTAACCTCCTACAGGACGCGACACTAGTAACCTCCTGCAGGACGCGACACTAGTAACCTCCTACAGACCGCGACACTAGTAACCTCCTGCAGGCCGCGACACTAGTAACCTCCTACAGACCACGACACTAGTAACCTCCTACAGGACTCGACACTAGTAACCTCCTGCAGGACGCGACACTAGTAACCTCCTACAGACCGCGACACTAGTAACCTCCTGCAGGACGCGACACTAGTAACCTCCTACAGGACCGCGACACTAGTAACCTCCTACAGACCGCGACACTAGTAACCTCCTGCAGGACGCGACACTAGTAACCTCCTACAGACCGCGACACTAGTAACCTCCTACAGGACTCGACACTAGTAACCTCCTGCAGGACGCGACACTAGTAACCTCCTACAGACCGCGACACTAGTAACCTCCTACAGACCGCGACACTAGTAACCTCCTGCAGGACGCGACACTAGTAACCTCCTACAGACCACAACACTAGTAACCTCCTGCAGGACGCGACACTAGTAACCTCCTACAGGACTCGACACTAGTAACCTCCTGCAGGACTCGCGACACTAGTAACCTCCTGCAGACCGCGACACTAGTAACCTCCTACAGGACACGACACTAGTAACCTCCTACAGGACTCGACACTAGTAACCTCCTGCAGGACCGACACTAGTAACCTCCTGCTCCTGCAGGACGCGACACTAGTAACCTCCTACAGGACCACGACACTAGTAACCTCCTACAGGACCACGACACTAGTAACCTCCTACAGACCTACACACTAGTAACCTCCTACAGACCACGACACTAGTAACCTCCTACAGACCTCGACACTAGTAACCTCCTACAGGACCACGACACTAGTAACCTCCTACAGACCCGTAACCTCCTACAGGACTCGACACTAGTAACCTCCTACAGACCGCGACACTAGTAACCTCCTACAGGACTCGACACTAGTAACCTCCTACAGGACTCGACACTAGTAACCTCCTACAGACCACGACACTAGTAACCTCCTACAGGACTCGACACTAGTAACCTCCTACAGACCGCGACACTAGTAACCTCCTACAGGACTACAGAACCTCCTACAGACCGCGACACTAGTAACCTCCTGCAGGACGCGACACTAGTAACCTCCTGCAGGACGCGACACTAGTAACCTCCTACAGACCACAACACTAGTAACCTCCTACAGACCACAACACTAGTAACCTCCTGCAGACCGCGACACTAGTAACCTCCTACAGGACTCGACACTAGTAACCTCCTGCAGGACCGCGACACTAGTAACCTCCTACAGACCACAACACTAGTAACCTCCTACAGACCGCGACACTAGTAACCTCCTACAGGACTCGACACTAGTAACCTCCTGCAGGACTCGACACTAGTAACCTCCTGCAGGACGCGACACTAGTAACCTCCTACAGACCGCGACACTAGTAACCTCCTGCAGGACGCGACACTAGTAACCTCCTACAGACCGCGACACTAGTAACCTCCTGCAGGACGCGACACTAGTAACCTCCTACAGACCGTGACACTAGTAACCTCCTACAGACCGTGACACTAGTAACCTCCTACAGACCATGACACTAGTAACCGCCTGCAGGACGCGACACTAGTAACCTCCTACAGACCGCGACACTGGTACCTCCTACAGACCATGACACTAGTAACCTCCTGCATGACGCGGCACTAGTAACCTCCTACAGACCACGACACTAGTAACCTCCTACAGACCACGACACTAGTAACCTCCTACAGGACGCGACACTAGTAACCTCCTGCAGGACGCGACACTAGTAACCTCCTACAGGACCGCGACACTAGTAACCTCCTGCAGGACGCGACACTAGTAACCTCCTACAGACCGCGACACTAGTAACCTCCTACAGGACGCGACACTAGTAACCTCCTGCAGGACGCGACACTAGTAACCTCCTACAGACCGCGACACTAGTAACCTCCTGCAGGACGCGACACTAGTAACCTCCTACAGACCACAACACTAGTAACCTCCTACAGACCACGACACTAGTAACCTCCTACAGGACCGCGACACTAGTAACCTCCTACAGACCGCGACACTAGTAACCTCCTGCAGGACGCGACACTAGTAACCTCCTACAGACCGCGACACTAGTAACATCCTGCAGGACGCGACACTAGTAACCTCCTGCAGGACGCGACACTAGTAACCTCCTACAGACCGCGACACTAGTAACCTCCTGCAGGACGCGACACTAGTAACCTCCTACAGACCGCGACACTAGTAACCTCCTACAGACCGCGACACTAGTAACCTCCTACAGACCGCGACACTAGTAACCTCCTGCAGGACCGCGACACTAGTAACCTCCTACACTAGAACATCATCCACGACACTAGTAACCTCCTGCAGGGCGCGACACTAGTAACCTCCTACAGACGCGACACTAGTAACCTCCTGCAGGGCCGCGACACTAGTAACCTCCTACAGACGCGACACTAGTAACCTCCTACAGACCGCGACACTAGTAACCTCCTACAGGACCATGACACTGGTAACCTCCTACAGACCGTGACACTAGTAACCTCCTACAGACCATGACACTAGTAACCTCCTGCAGGACTCGACACTAGTAACCTCCAACAGACCACGACACTAGTAACCTCCTACAGACCACGACACTAGTAACCTCCTACAGACCACGACACCCCAGAGACCACAACTCACCAGAGTCCAGTTGAAATAAATTATAACCAACTTGAACCTTCTACCTCCAGTGTCAGTGTCCATCAGGAAAATCGTCTTGATGACTGTTCAACCTTTGACAGAACCTGAAAACAGATGATCTAGTCAACCAGAAGAACCTTGTTTCTGACCAATACAACCTTTTAAAGAACCACCAGAACCCCTGCAGCACCGCTACGTGGTCTCAGGACCATCAGGACCATGTAGGACTATGTCTCCGTAAACATCAGAATCTTTAGATTAACCAACAAACTCACCACGAATCTAGAACATCTAGAACCTGAAGATCCACTAGAACCTTATTAGTGACTGAAATCATTTGCAGAACCTAAAGTCACTGAAACAACCTGAAGAACGTCTACACGCTTCCTGTCTGCCACTACAACATCTTCCCTGTTAACCAACCCAAGTAGAAAAGGTAGAAAAGCTCGTCGTGTTTATAACTGCTGTCAGTTTAAACCTCCGGTCCACTCGGCTCCTTTGTTTCTGTTTAATTTCCCACAAAAATCTTTTCCTTCGTCGTTTCCTCTCTGAGGCGTTTTTTAATGAGGGTTTTGTGTCTGTTGTCTGAGATAAGTGGTCACAGTGGAGAACGGATTTAAACAACTCGTCACCACCTCTGTGGCTCAGACTCAGGGGAAACTAACACAATTAGTTTTTAACTGTCTATAACTGAATATTGGACCTAAAAGCAGAGCTGTTTCCTGTTCAGAGTTTTTAGATAAAATTGTATCTGCACCATCTGCAGTGTCCATGGCAACAAGAGACCAGTCTCTGTGCCTCGGGTGTATTTCGGTGATTTCTGCTGCTGCTCACGTTCGCTGTTTCAGATCATTGATGGATCCAGATGTTTAATGCTTCACAAACAGCTGTTCTTATCCTCCCTGTGTCGTTTGTCTCCGTCAGAGTGTGTGAAGCTGCTGCTGTTTTCAGGATCGCCTGCTGACGTTTCGGACGAAAACGGATTCACGTCGTTACACTTCGCTGCCGCCCACGGCCACAGCAGGTGAGCTGGGGTCTCCCCGTCCTGACCTGCCAGACGCAAACACACACACACACATACTCCGCTGCTCTTTTTATTACTTGTGATAACATTATATTGATTTATTGTCATTCCCCGGAGGCTAATCGTAACCTTAGCTGTAATCACTACGCGCCCAACCCTTCGTCTAAATCTAAACATAGACGTCCAAACTCCGCCTGCAGTTCAGTCACGAACTTCATCAGTTAGTAGTTTGATAAAGTGTCAGCGAGAGTGAAAAATGCTCCAAGTCGATATAATTTTATTGCTTATTTTGTTTGTTATCTTCCCCTGATGTCAGTATAAATCATTTATTGTTGGGTTTCTGTTGGTACTCGATGTTTCTTTAGGACCACGTGGTGGCAGCAGGTCAACATAGACCAGTTTCCTTCTCCACAGTCGTGTTTCCTGGTTGATCTTCAGGTTTTATAAGACCACATGAGAGATGTATAATCTCCAGTGTTTCCCTCTACAACAACCTAAACGACCTCCAGATCTTCACCATTTACCACCAAAACTTTCAAACCTTCACTGAAAACTAGAACCTAGAAGACCTAGAAACCCCGACTGGATCCTCATTGGTACTGGACCTTCAGGACCAGTTTCTCTTGAGGAGAACAAACTTTCTAAATAATTATTGAGTCAATTTTTAACCACCTAGCTGAGGTTGTGTTGTGATGCAGCAGATCAATCAAGGCACTTCAGGCATCTCTTCTTCCAGATCCTGGTGGATCCTGATGTGTCCCAGACTAGATGAGATTATAATCTCAACAGTGTGTTGTTGGTCTCCATCCAGTTGACTCACCTCAGCTGGTTTTTACCAACACGACCTCTGCTCTTTTATTTCAGCTTCTTGTATAGTCGTGATTCTCATGAACAGAGTTTAGAGTCAGAAAGTCGATCTGCTGCTGCGTCTTCACCAACACGGTCCAGTGCACCTCTGTCAAACTGGAACAACAGCTGTTGACGACTTAACCTCACGACGCCTTATTTTTTTATGAGCTTTAACTGCATGAAGTTGAATTATTCATTTAAGATGAGTGGAAGCACAACAGGGAGAACTGCAGCCCCCCAGCGAAGACGAGACACCATCTCACTCAAAACTTTGTTTTCATCCTTCATGAAATGACAAGTGTTGCTGCTCACGTGCAGCGAGTTACAAACCCGACAACAGCCGAGTTAATTTAGTCTTTTCATCAACTGATTGACAGAAAGAACCAGACGACAGACGCTCACATGACAAAACTGATTTAAAAACATTCAAATCTTCAGGTTGTTGAGTTGTTGGTCCTTCGGTATCAGAGGTTCCTCCTCTGTTCTCAGGTTTTCCGTCCGTTGTCCCTTTCTTCTGGACTCATCTGGTCTCAGGAAACCAGATGAGTCTAGATGCTGCTGCTCCACCAACCTTTCACTTGGTTGATCAGAGTTTGACCAGAGGTTTTAGTTTCAGGACTAATGACTGGACCAGTTGACAGACACTTGTAATGAGACTGGTTTGAGCAATTTGGTACAAATGTTTGACGTAGGATCAGAGAAGAAGTGACAACGTTTTAGTGGCCAAAGATCATAGTGACGTTCTAACCTCATACATGTCGTTTTGACTGAGGGAAGAAAATGAAGATGAATTTCCTTTAATGTTCATTTGGACTAGAGTGTGAAATGATTCGATCTTCATGGTAAAAAGTCACATCGAGGTCATGTGACCTCATAAAACATGTTGTTCTGTTGAATCTGACGAATTGCTACAAAAAATACAGAAACCTTCATGAGTTTAACCAGAATTTACCTTCAACTGGACAGTTGGTGGAGATTATATCAGTACTATAAACTGTATAAAGGAGTTGGTCAACATCAGTGCTAATATTGATCAGATTGATCAATCAGCATCAACATATTTATATTAGTGTTGACGACACTCAGAGCTGAGCATTTATGCTGATGTGCTGGTGATTGTTTTAGTTTGAAGTTACAACCAGTCTCTGTTCCTCCCTCACCTGAAAGAACAATGTTTTAGATGAAACCAGTTTTACTTGGTGAGGTGTCTGGACTGTGAGGAGCGAAGTGGTTCATCTGATCAGGACGTCTCTTGTTAGTTTGTCAAACTGGTCAAAGACACTGAAAGCGATAGAGGGATTTTATATCTGTGAACATCTCGTGATGCTTCTGGACGAGCTGAAACGTCTGTACAAAGACCGACACCTGGTCTGACCTTGCTGAACCTGATCCACCATTGTCTCAGTTCAATCTGATGAGACTCGACAGGACGTGTCTGGTCCAACAGGTCATCAGGTCCACGAGCGACAACGATGGTTCAACTCAGTAACAGCATCGTGGTCGATAGATAGAGGTCACTGAGACAAACCTCACACATCCGTATATTTAAAGTTTGCTGACCTCTCGTCTGTTCCAGTCACCGAGGCCTCAAAGTCTCAGTAAACGTAGAGATTCATTTTCAAACGGTGACTCATCATCAGACACGTCGCTGCAGGACCGACGCAGCTGGAGTCGACCACGTGTGAAATGTGAGCGCTGCCGATAACCACGCCGGGGTTTGGCGCCAAAAGACAGACGCACCAACGCCGTCGTGTCTGACCCAGACGATGTCACCAGTTTGAACTGAACAACACCCCACCCCACATCCACCCGACATCCACCCCACATCCACCCACATCTACCCCACATCCACCCCACATCCACCCCACATCTACCCCACATCTACCCCACATCTACCCCACATCCACCCCACATCCACCCGACATCCACCACACATCTACCCCACATCCACCCCACATCCACCCCACATCTACCCCACATCTACCCCACATCCACCCCACATCCACCCCACATCCACCCCACATCCACCCCACATCCACCCCACATCCACCCCACATCCACCCCACATCCACCCCACATCCACCCCACATCCACCCCACATCTACCCCACATCCACCCCACATCCACCCCACATCTACCCCACATCTACCCCACATCTACCCCACATCCACCCCCCACATCCACCCCACATCCACCCCACATCCACCCCACATCTACCCCACATCTACCCCACATTTACCCCACATCCACCCCACATCCACCCAACATCCACCCCACATCCACCCCACATCCACCCCACATCCACCCCACATCTACCCCACATCTACCCCACATCTACCCCACATCTACCCCACATCTACCCCACATCTACCCCACATCTACCCCACATTTACCCCCACATCTACCCCACATCTACCCCACATCTACCCCACATCCACCCCACATCCACCCCACATTTACCCCACATCCACCCAACATCCACCCCACATCCACCCCACATCCACCCCACATCCACCCCACATCTACCCCACATCTACCCCACATCTACCCCCCGAACAGTATGACACGTCACCGTCAGGACGGGCGGTGATTTCCCCCCGCGGCTAAAATAAAACTCAGGGCAGATTAAAGAGAACGACGTTCGTCTGTGCTGATCATTTGTTTCAGCTTCAAACATCGAGTCATTAATTATTAACGACAGTGGAAACATCTGCTGCTACATCACGCACACTGTCACTTCTGATCACTCTCATTGATCCTGATGCACCAGGCTGGACCACAGTGTGTGTGTGTGTGTGTGTGTGTGTGTGTGTGTGTGTGTGTGTGTGTGTGTGTGTGTGTGTGTGTGTGTGTGTGTGTGTGTGTGTGTGTGTGTGTGTGTGTGTGTGTGTGTGTGCCAAAAAACACGATGCCCAGGACCAGCTGGGGAATGTGCAGTGTTGTAATATCTGATCACAGTGTTATTTATAGAGTGAGGATATCCAAAGGCATGCTGACACACACACACACACACACACACTCTCACAGAGTGTGTTTAATAGGGTGAACTGGTTTTTGGAGGCCGTGACTCAGACAGGATCAGTTTTCCTCAGATGATCTGACGACCATCGGTGTCTCCTCACGTCTTTGGTGTTTAACTCGTCACGTATTGTTGCATATTTGTATATAAATGTAGGTTGTGTTTGTATGAAACATATATCTATATTTACATCAGTAGCACGACCTGCGTCTTCTTCTAAAAGATAAATAAGACCAAAGATCAGATGTTGCAGCGTTGAAGTTGAACCAACGGTTTGATCAACATGTATGAACAGTGTGTCTGTGTTGATGTGGACAGTTTGTGTATCGCTGGTTGTGTTAACGTCTCCTCTCTCTCTCTCTCTCTCTGACCAGCTGTGTGGAGACGCTGCTGACGTCCGGCGCCGTCGTCGACACGTCGACGAAGGACGGACAGACGCCGCTGTTCCTCGCCTGTGAGTCGGGACGATGCGACTGCGTCCGGTTGCTGCTGAACGCCGGAGCCGACCGCTCACGCGCTACGACGGTAAGACCGCCTCCAGAACCCCACACAGATTTATAAATCTCTCGACTCATTTCCGTCTCCATGGAAACAGACGTAAACATTCTCAGATTCTATTAGTTCCTTTGTTCCTTCGTTTCCTCGGTTCTCACACGGTTTCTCAGCCTCAGTCTCTTCAGGATGTAGCAGCTCTCTGGGGGTTTATCGTCTGATTGGTGAGATCTCATTGATGTATGCAGCTTCCTGGGTCTCCATGGTAACCGCGGAGAGCAGTGGTAGTTGCCGTGGCAGCCCCCGCTCCCCCCACTTTAACCCCCCCCCCTATATTTAGTTACCTGCTTTGTTCCAGATTTAGCCAGAGAGCACATCCAAGCTCGTCTTCAGCGCGGCGGTATTTTTATTTTTAGGCAGTAGAAAATGTTGGCGACTGCGTCGGCAGTCAAACGTAATGATTTAACACGGAGGCGTTGGAAAGTGGATTAACAGAGTCAGGACACGTTCAAACCTCCGTCTTTTACTAAATGTGAACATTTACTGTTTCTCCACCGGAACGAATCGCAACCAACCAATGAGAAAGTGTCACAGCTAAAGGTCAAAGGTCAAAACCTGCTGTGACCTCACACCAGCAGGAGACGTGATTCAACCCGGTTAACGTCCATAAACCAAACAATCACGTTTAAAACAACTCTCTGTCTATTGATTCAATTATTATTAAAGCTTTTAAAAGCTTTTTAAGCTCATTGATAAAAACACTTTAACAACAGTTTCATTAAAAAGAACAAACTGTTTTTAATTCACAAATAAAAGTGTCACATCAGATTTTAGTTGATAAAATATCAAATCAACATCACATCGTAACAGATGTTGTGATATTTACATATATGTTAATTAACATATTAACCTAACTAATAATTAACATATTATATTTTATACACACGGTTCAGATTCACCAGATGGAAACAGACATTGATTTTCTTTGACTTGAATCAAATTATTAATGTTTCTTCAATCAGGAGTAAAACTTGGATGTTGTGTTTAAAAGGTGATGAAACAGTAAAATAGGTGGCGCTGTTGTTCAGCAGCAGAGGGAGATAATAGATGCAAATAGAAATAGACAGAATATAAATATATATAGAATATATAATAATGTTTGAATAAACATCTTTCAAACACAACTGTTGTTTTTGCAGCTTTTTTCTTTTTGTAAAAGTGTTAAATAAACATTTTTTTAAAGTTTGTCAGTGAATATAAAAATTCACCAGCTACATTGTAACTTCCACATAATTAAACAGTAGAACGTCTGAGTCACGTTGAATCAGACAAAATGAACCAATCACTGACCTGTGACCCTGAGACTCCGTCTGTCCTCAGGACGGCTGCACTCCTCTCCACGCCGCCGTGCGTTCAGGACACGTGGAGACGCTGCGTCTCCTCCTCCGTCACCCTCCTCCGGGGGACGACCCCCCCTCTGCTGCTGTGACCTCTGACCTCTGCGGGGGCGGGACCCTGGCGCTGCCCGCCGCTCTGTTGAACCAGGCCAACAGCGACGGCTGGACGGCAGCGCACATGGCCGCCGCCCTCGGCCTCAAGGTGAGAACCAGAGAGAACGCTTCAGCCTCTTTTAGCTCATGGTTTTGACTCATTAACAACATGAACTCCAGCTGCTGCTGCGACCGTTCATCCTCCTCTGTGACAGTGAAAATGTTTTCATTATTCTGAGTATTTATGTTTGAAATGTTGACACTTCAACCTCGTTCAGTCGCTGCATCATCGTCACTAAACATCAGTCTCCTCCACGACGACGACGAGACGATCGACCTCCACGTCGCAGGAGACGCAGTCAGAGACTGACTGGAATAAGAACGAGGAGCTCGTGTCACGTTGTTGATGTTGTTGTTGTTGTTGTTGTTGTTGTTGTGTAACTGTAGTTGTTGTCGTTGTCATGTAAATGTTCAGGAGTGTCTGGAGGTTTTGTGCAGCCACAGTGAACAAGACATCGACACAAGAGACAAATGTAACCGAACGATTCACGATGTGGCGACTGACGACTGTAAAGACCTGCTGGAAAACCTCAGTGAGTCTTCATCACTGTTTTACCCTGATGATAATGATGATGATGTAAATTAAGACTCATATATTTATATATGTACATATAAACACTTATATCAGCGTAACGTGAGGAAATATCTTTCATCAAACATGATTATGAGACTATTTATCTGAATTTATTTATATTTTTAATTTTTGTTTTTTTTAATTTATATTTAACAACATAAATTTAACATCAGATCAGATCAAGTTGTATTTGTCCAAAATATGTGAATATTTTCAGGATAAAAGCAGCAAAACATGAAAAACAGCTGGTTGGTTTCACTGCTGCTGCTGTAGATACAGTTGTTTATAACTTTAATAAATAATGATGATATTGATTATATTTGATTTATGTTTGATGAATATAAATATAAATATGTTGTATATCTGCTGCTTCAGTCACTTCATTAAATCTTCATCATGTCAAATCATCAATAAGAACCGTGGTTGAGCAGATCTAGACCTGATGAACCACGTCTGCTGTGACACGTTTCTAACGTGTTTCTGTCTCTGTGGTTCAGACTCGTACCGGGTCCTGGTGCGTCTCCAGTCTTCAGGAGGAGGAGCGCCCATGTGTCCCGTCGAGGCTCTGGAGGAGGAGGTGAAGGGCGCCGTCGGCAGCCAGGTGGCGCTGTGCCGAGTGTCGGTGGACCGGTCGATGCGCTGGGCTCAGCTCGCCACCGCCCTCGGCCACGCCTTCACCTCCCACCTCCACATCATCTGTGGAGACGCGGAGACGAGCGGGGAGGAGGTGCAGCGCCCCCCGCTGGGCCTCACTCCCTCCAGCATCAGCTCCGTCCTTATTGGTGAGGAGACACTTTATTATTCTACTTCATCTGTTGATGGAGGAGGAGGAGGAGGTAGGAGATGGAGGAGGAGGTAGGAGGAGGAGGTAGGAGATTGAGGAGGAGGTAGGAGGAGGAGGTAGGAGATGGAGGAGGAGGTAGGAGGAGGAGGTAGGAGATTGAGGAGGAGGTAGGAGATTGAGGAGGAGGTAGGAGGAGGAGGTAGGAGATGGAGGAGGAGGTAGGAGATGGAGGAGGAGGAGGTAGGAAGAGGAGGAGGAGGAGGTAGGAGGAGGAGGAGGAGGAGGAGGAGGAGGAGGAGGTAGGAGATGGAGGAGGAGGTAGGAGGAGGAGGAGGAGGAGGTAGGAGGAGGAGGAGGAGGTGGTAGGAGGAGGAGGAGGAGGTAGGAGATGGAGGAGGAGGTGGAGGAGGAGGAGGAGGAGGAGGAGGTAGGAGGAGGAGGAGGTGGTAGGAGGAGGAGGAGGAGGTAGGAGATGGAGGAGGAGGAGGAGGAGGAGGAGGAGGAGCTGATTTTAAACTGAAGAATCTTTGTGAATCACAACTTCCTGTCAGGACTTTCAGATTAAAATCAGAGCTAAAAAAGGAAGCAGAGGTTTGTCACAGACTTTAATCAGGTCATGTGATCACATGAGAAGTCACGTGACCCGTTGTCCAGGTGTTGGTGCTGCCCCCTAGTGGACGATATGAGGTAAAAAGATGAAAATCAGCCATTTAAAATTTTAAAAACTGAAGATGATCAATGACACATTTGATATCGGTGTAAAATCTTTATGATAAGTTGTTACAGTGGTTTAGAGACATATCAACAGTTCAACATCTAAAAAACTAAAACTTTAATGTCTGGAGACAGTTTATCGACCATGTGATTGATAATTGATCAATCTGCATCTTTTTCACTGAGTTTTCACATCTGAACTATATTTGAATAAGTAGAAATATAATATAAATAAATCAAGTGTTTCAGTTTCATCAGTTTCAGTTCAAATCATCAGTTTTACTGCATCATGAAGACACACACACACACACACACACACACACACACACACACACACACACACACACACACACACACACACACACACACACACACACACACACACACACACACACACACACAGACACACACACACACACACACACACACACACACAGACACACACACAGACACTCCTTTGAATTGTTGAATAATTCATCGTGTGCAGAGTGAATATGTTGCTCCTGTGTTTCTGTTTCCTGTTGAGATCGAATGTCGAGAGTGTGTGTGTGTGTGTGTGTGTGTGTGTGTGTGTGTGTGTGTGTGTGTGTGTGTGAGATGATGAAAGTGAGCACTAACAGCAGTGATGTATAATGTATGAGGAGGGTAAACGTACGGTGAAAGATCAGACCGTTCTTTTCTCGTGTTTGTCGTCTCTGAACCTTCGTCTTGACGTGATCTCAGTTTGACAGCAGCTCTGACACGAGATGATTTCAGTAACGTCTCAGCTTCTTTATGTCAAACTGTGGCCTGAGAAGCACGTCAGGGTTTAACATCGTCCTCCGCCTCTTTAACCAACACGTCTGGAGGTTTTACCACATATTTAAAACTGTAACTGTGAGAGTAGAGCTGAACAAATGAGGGTCTCACAAGTCTCATCACAGTCTTTGGTAAAAATGTGCCACCTGCTGACATGGAGGAGATGGTTTTTCAGCCACTAGGGGGCGCTGCACATGTTACTTTACACTCTACATGTAGATAAACTGTGGTGTTCATAAGGTACCGTGTGTTTCTCAGGAGACACCGAGTGGCTGCCTGGTCAGGACCTTCCTCTGTCGCCCTGGGACCTCGTCAGAAAACCTCTGAGCCAACGAATCACCATCCGCCTCAGAGGTACGAACCAGAGAAACTGATGCAACAGTCTGAACCAGAGACACGGAAACAGCTGCTCAGCACTTCATCATTATAAATATTATTCTATTAGTATGTTAATATGTTGTAAAGTCACAGAATAAACAACTATGGTTCAGGAAATGACAGAGACATACGTGTGTTTGGGTTGAAATGATTGTGAAGAAGAAACATGAATCAGTGAATGACTCACATGAGGTCACATGACCTGAGGCTGCATTTTAACTGGTCACTGACACGCCCTCTTAGTGTCAGCAGCCAATCACAGTAGTTTGTCAGGTGATCGTAGAGTTTACTGGAGCGTCATTAAAGGAGAATTAAACTAAACTCAGACTGTTCATAGACTGAAACCAAACTAGACAAACTAGAGTCTAGATACTGTAACCTACTAACCTGCTGATCCTATCTAATTACCAACTAATACTAACTAATTACCAAATAATACCAACTATACTAACCTACAGTCCTGCTGCTGTGGGTTGAATCAGTGTCTTTTTAAACGTCTACAATCAGCAGCAGTTTGTCAGAAAACGTCACAGATGAAGAATCTTTAAATCACTTTATTCTTTGTCTCAGTGACTCAGGAGAAAACTGAACAAAAGTCTGACACCATGAAAATCAGAGCAGCTGCCAAGTTTCTCCTCATCGTCCTCGTCTCTGTTTCCTCTTTCTGCTTCACTCAGCGTCTTTTGTTCGTCTCCGCCCTTCGACTCATTTTCTCAGTTTGTGCAGCTGAGTGTGTGCCTGTGTACCTGGTTTTTCCTACATTGTGAGGACTTAAACATGTTTACACACTCACATTGTGGGGACCTTTCCTCCTTGTGGGGACAAAAGCAGATCCCCATGATGTAAAAAATAAAGGTGAAGACATGACTTCAGGTTTGGTTGAGGTTAGGGTCAGGTTTAGATAAAGTCAATGACATGTCCCCACAAGGCATGGAAACAAACGTGTGTGTGTGAGGATGTTACTCTACTGTTATAATGTTACAATGTTACAATGTTATAATGTTACAATGTTCCAACATTATGAGTTAAAGATTAAATGTAACTTCATTATTATTTAAATAGAAACGTTCATGTAAGAAAATTCAACCCAAAGTTGTTTTACAACAAATTTAAACATTTAGAGAAGATACAGATAAAAAGTTTCAATAAAAACATCTCAACATTTTACGTCAGAGATTAAAACAGAAACAAATAAAACAGGATACGAGACAATAACGTGGTGTAACACACCGATGGAGCACCAGGGGGCAGCGTAGACTCGAGAAGATGCTGATTCAGCTGCTTCCTTCACATCGTTCAGGTCGTTAATGTGTCACATTGTTTCACTGATAAAATCACTCATCTTGTCTCAGCCGCTGTGAGTTTCACCAGATTGTCACCAGGTGGCGCTGCAGGCGTCTGTAGCCGTTGATGGAACTTGATCTTTGCCCATTAAGTTTTTAATTAATGATCCAATAAATAATGTTGTTTACATAGTTTTAGTTTTCTAATTTCATCACAACTTCCTCATCAGCTAAAATTAGTCTCCTTGTTTGTCGTCAACAACTCGTCCCATGTCCTCTAGCGCCCCCTGGCAGTGAACAACGGTCTCTGGAGGAATCTGCCCCCTGGTGGCCAAATAAAGAACATTACAACAAATGAAAACATTAAATAAAAATAATTTTAGTTTCATCCAGTTCTGATGAGATCACATCTACATCCTGTTTGTTTCAGTCTCAGTTTTAATGTGAAGTTAAAAAAACAGACGTTTGACACACAAAGTGTCAGTTACTGTGTTGATGTTTTAATACAGTTACAGTTTAAACAGAAACTTGGTCACAGAAAGTTTGAGACAAATAGAGAGTTTTGAAAACAGTCATGTGACATGAGTCGTTTCAGGTATAAAATGATTAAAACACACAGATGGAAGTGATTCTGATGGTTCTAATGTTCAGAAAA
>CM028921.1:470000-497500 GCA_016801845.1 Polydactylus sextarius
GGGACCATAGTTTTCTTCTCTTTGAGTATTTGAAGTATTTGATGGTGAAACAGAGCGTTGGATCGATGGGAAACGCAGCAGGTTACTTCAACTGTCGCCTTATTCCAGTGGATCAACGTGTTCAGAAGATTTAACAACACGAGAGTTGAGATTTTTAAAAAAAGTATCTGAAGGTGGAAACTGCCTCAAACAGACAAAGTCCCGTCTCAGTATTTCAGTGAAGTTGTTCTCTGGTTTAAGGCCACTGACCAGTAACTGACAGTTCTTACTTTTAAAGTGAAAAGTGTTTTTGGATCAAAGAAAGAAACAAGTAGGTTTTTATTTTATTTTATTTCTTTTTTTTTTTTTTTTTTTTTTGCTATTAAGTATTTTGAGATATTCAAGTGTTTTATCTTTAAATAGTTGCAAGGTTGGTTTATTGAAATACTGTTGAAATTAATCAGGGTTTTACCAAATATATTTGTACATAAGAAGTAGTAGGTTTAAATGCTCTATAGATCGGTGTCCGTGGTTTGACGCTTGTACATGATGAAAACCCTTAAAGAGTAAAAACTGCTGGAAACAAATAAATAAAAAAAGAAACTTGTACATAATGTTTGTAAAACGAGTTTGGTTCTGAATGTCACTTGTTTCAAAGCGACGGCGACGTGGCAATAAGTTCTAGACGTGTTTGAACACAGATGTCCTGTCGACTGTAAGCCATAATAAATATCTGACTCATCTTCAATCTTCAGCTGAGCCCAACTCCTCCTCCTTCTTCTTAGCTTCTTCCATCATCACTGTGTTTTCAACAAGGACGTTGTTTATATCTATAAATATATAAAATGATATCTATACATATGTACAGGAGAGATTTTAGTCGACTTATGATTTGGATCTGTACGATAGCTGTTTGAGGTTTCAACTATTGTCTTTCAAGCACAAACATTAAAAATGACACTGTTTCAAAATCCACATGGACTTTTTCTACTCTGTTCTTCCTTTAGTGTGACTAATGAAATGAAGTAAAGTTTCATTTATCTCAGTGAGGAAACTGACAAGGTCATCAGCAGTGCAGGGATTTGAACCCTCAACTCTGGAGAGAGCAGACTTTATCTAGCAGCTTAAACCACTCAGCTGCTCATTTAGCTAGAAGATCAAGTCAACAAGAATTATTTGTCACACTCCTGATTATACCCAGCTATGACATCATATTACCTTAGCCACGTCGTCAGTGTCAACGTTGTCAACGTCAACTTTAACGTTGTCAATGTTGTCGTCAATGTCAACGTTAACATTAACATTGTCATTAACATTAACATAAAGTTGTCGTTGTCGTCATCAGTCGTAATCAACGTTGTCATTGTCTCCATCAATGCTGTTGTTGTCGTAAACGTTAATGATGTTGTCATCGTCATCATCAACATTAACGTTATCATCAACATCATCAACGTTAACGTTGTTGTTGTCGTCGTCAGCCTCACCACTGTCATCATCATCAATGTCATCGTCATCACCAACATCATGACAAACGTCGTCAATGTCAACGTTAACGTTGTTAATGTCAGTATTAACGTCGTCATCAATGTCAACATTAACATTAATGTTGACGTCAGTGTCAACGTTAACATTGTTGTCATCGTCATCACCAATGTCATTAACAATCGTCGTTAATATCAATGTTGACGTTGACGTTGTCATCAGTGTCAACATCGTAAAGTTCAGTGTTAACGTTAACATTGTCACTGTTGTCGTCAACGTCAGTGCTGATGTTGTCAGTGTCGCCGTCACCAACACTGTCGTCATCGACCTCGACGCTGTCGTTGATGATGTCATTGTTAGCGTCATCATCGTTGTCGTCATCGTCAATGTCAACAGCAACGTTTTGTTATGTTGTAAATCTCACTACAAACAGGAAACGTGTCACAGATTTGAATGATTTGTGTGAAACTTCACAGGGTAACAGATTCTATCATTATAAAAACATCCACAACCAAACTGTCTGTCTGGTACAGCGCCACCAACTGGCCACAATTAATGTTCAATAATAACATTTTTTATTGTTTATTGTTACTTGTGTTGGTATTATGTCTAGGGTGAAGTTAACAAGAGAAAAAAATCACACAACAACAATAAAATTTCTCAAAATCTTTACTGGAAATACAGTTGATTGAACAAATACATTTATACATTTGTTGGGGACGTGCGTCCTCGTTCCTATGAGTACGAAACAGATTTAGCTTTGTTTTAATTTACACTGTAAAAAAAAAGACAGAAAAAGAAACTCTGTGGTCACAGTTGTTGTACCTTCATTAACTACAGCTCAACATCAGCATGAAGATGTTAAAAACACTTTCCAGTTTCCAGAAGAAGAAATGATCAAACACGAAGGAAACAAACGTTCGTCTACAGTTTGTAGAGTTTGAAGATGATAAAGTACCTCAGGGCGTCTAAAGTGCATCCAGACACAACAACACAACGCGTCACCACGGCGACGGCCGACGACGTGAAGCTGCTACAGGAAGTTGATGTGTTACAACCTCTGACCAGAAAACTTCAATGTGAAAGACAAAGAATAAATTTACAGTTTTATGAACAGAACTTCTGTGGCGACTTCAAAATAAAAGCATTTCCTTCCTGCTGCAGCTTCTTTGTGATTTTATCTTTATTCTCAGAGATGTTGAAAACATTTGAAACAAACAAACAAAACAAAAAACTATGACAAACTTTTTCAGACCAGAACATTTAGTAGAAACTTTCAAAACATCTTAACGTAGTTTAGATGTTCAGATGTGTTTTCTCTCTGGTTCAGACCTGATCATCTTCTCCTCCTCTTCTTCCTCATCATCATCATTATTATTATCATTACTACAGTTGTTACAGATTCACACCAACAAGCTGAAGCAGAAACATTTGTTTCAAACATTCAAACTATCACACGTGTGCAAAACGTCCTCTACAGCTTCAACAACTAGAGTCAAATAAATTATCTTCATCATGTGAAGTAGTTTGTTACTTTTCTTCAATAACTGGTGTGACTGTGAAGACTTGAACTTATTTCATCCTAATTATTGAGTTTTAATTAAAAATCAAGTGTAATTGAGTCGATTTTAAAAATAGAAACCTGAAAATAAACGTGTTTGAAGTTGATGGTTCAGAGAAAAGTGATACAAGCACCAACGTCAAACACGTCTGTGTGTGTTGTGTTTCTGTGTGTGTGTCAGTTAGAGCCGTGTGTCGTGGACGTCGTCCTCAGCCTCCTCCGGCAGTGATGAGATCATGGTGGCCGGCGGCGGCGCCCTCTTGCTGGAGTTGAGGCGGTGCAGGTTGGGGAAGAGGCGAAGCCTGTCGGCCGGACTCATGGCCTGTTTCAGATGAGTCGTCTCGTTCATCAGCTCCTGGATCGAGTCGTAACTTTTAATGGAGCTGCCCTCGATCATCTGGAGAAAGACCAGTTAACGCTTTATTACTGAACTGGAAGCCTCAACAGGAGGCTTTTAATTTGAAATGATGGACAGAGGAAGTGGAGCCGCATCACAAACTATTTCAGCCACAAGAGGAAATGAATTCAGTCAGTGTTTAATACAAACTCTGTCATCATTTGGTTTCAGTGTTTTTAAGGACTGGAGCTGCAGGTGACCACCAGGGGGCAATGTTGTCCCAGTTTCACCTCAGTTCCTTTATTTTTCTCTTTAATGTGTCAGAAAGACTTTTAGAAGAATCGTTCATACAAAAGTTCATCTGATCACATCTTTAGGTTGAAATGATAAAACATGAACTTTGTTTCCTTGAAATGTTGATGGAAACTGATCATTTTGTTACAAACACTCAATAAAAGGAACTGACCAGAAACGACTGACACTCCAGCAGCGGTTCAACTCGATGCTCCGACAGGATGACGGTGCAGCCGGAGAACGCCTGCTTCAGCGTCTTCCTCAGCACCTGGAGGGTTCTGGTCACACACACAAAACATCTTCATCAATGTCACATCACTGACATCAATACAATCAATATATGTACAATCAATACATGTAATACAATCAGAACAATCAATACAACTGATACAATCAATACATTTAGTAACATCACCGTCATCGTCATCGTCAACGTCAACGTCATCGTCAACGTTATCGTCAACGTCAACGTCGACGTCATCGTCGACGCGTCGCCGTCGCTATCGTCATCGTCATCGCCGTCGCCGTCGCCAACGCCATCGTCAACGCCATCGTCATCGCATAACGCCGTCAACGTCGCAGCCATCGCCGTCGCCGTCGCGTCGACGTCAACGTCATCGTCAACGTCAACGTCGACGTCATCGTCGACGTCATCGTCGACGCCGTCGGCGTCGCCGTCGCCGTCAACGTCGACGCGTCGACGTCGCGTCGTCGACGTCATCGCCATCGCCGTCGCCATCGCCGTCATCGTCGACGTCATCGTCCATCGCCATCGCCATCGCCGTCGCCGTCGCCGTCGCGTCATCGCGTCGCCGTCGCCGTCGCCATCGCCGGCGCCATCGTCGCCGTCGCCGTCATCGCCATCGTCGACGCCATCGTCGACGCCATCGCCATCGCCATCGCCGTCGCCATCGTCAACGTCAACGTCATCGTCAACGTCGACGTCGACGTCGATGTCGACGTCATCGTCGATGTCGACGTCATTGTCAACGTCAACATCATCGTCGACGTCATCGTCGACGATGTGATGCTGCAACAAAGCAACATGAAAGAGAAGCAGCTCTGACCTGAGGTCAAACTACTTCAGTCATTACAAGCTTCATTTACCTCCACCCCCCTCACACACACACACTAACTCACACACACTCACACACACACACACGGGTCAGAAACAGTAAGTGGACGTGATTGTCTCCACATGTGTCCACTGGATCAGTACAACACGTTGGATGTGGGTGAGTGAAGCTGCGTAACGTGGAACAGGAAGGACGTCAGGTCCCGGACGCTGCAGATCAAAGTGACTTTGATAAGTGAGTGAAGCGCGGTACTGACATGGGGTCCAGGTAGGCGGACGGTTCGTCCAGCAGCAGGATACGAGCTTTACTCAGGATGGACCGAGCCAAACACAGCAGCTGTTTGTGTCCGTTACTCAACACGCTGCCTCCGTCCACCAGCTGGAAGTCCAGTTTATCTGGAAACTGTTCGATGACCGACTTCAGACCGACCTGACCACAAACACAAACATGTTCTGATGCTGAGTCACATCGAGTTTAGTCTTTAACATGAGCTACACGTCACCGTCTGCGTCACAGATCAGATGAATTTAATCACTGACTCACCTCCTCAGCGACTCTCCACAGCTCGTCATCGCTGTAACGACCGTGAGGGTCCAGGTTCATCCGGAACGATCCGGTCAGAATAAAAACCCTCTGAAGATAAAAACATTCAACCTTTGACAACGTTTCTGAAATATGAACCGATTAAACGTGAAGTCGTCCAGTTCTGGACCAAACGAACCTGAGGGACGACGCCAAACGCTTTCCTCCACGTGTGCAGAGACACGGAGCTCCACGAGACGCCGTCGATGGAGATTTCTCCGTCTGTGGAGGCGAGACGCAGCAGAGCAGAGAGCAGGGTGCTCTTACCTGAACCTGTCCGGCCCAGCAGACCAACCTGAAATCAAACACGATGACGACGATGAAGCTTAAACATCGTTAAAGACATGAAACTATCGTTGTGTTGTTGCTACAGACAAACCAACACGTCTCTAGGAAACTAAAAGCTTCTTGTTGTTTAAATCATGAAAGAACTTGTTATATAAACGAGTATTTGTATGAATCTTTTCTGTTTCTGCTGTAGACGAACGACATTTTGTTCATTTAACGTTGATAAATTTGATAAAATAGTTTGAGGAGGAAAATGAAAACTTCACTGGTCGTCGTGTTTCTTGCTTCATCTTGTCTTTGTTGTGTACAAATCTTCTTCTTTTCTTCACTAACTTTGTCTCTTACGGTGAAACTGAAACTTTGTGCTGAAAGCAGCTAAAACAGAGACTCACGCTCTGTCCTCCCTCCACAGAGAAGGAGATGTTGCTGAGGACGGAGCGTCCGGCCTCCGTGTATTTGACCGTCAGTCCTCTGACGTCCATCTCTCCTCGGTTGGGCCAGTAGTCGTGGACGTGCGGGTTGTCGATCACCAGGTCGCCTTTACCTCCTGATTTCCCCGGTAACGGCTCCTCTGACGGCAGGTCGATGAATTTAAAGACGCGGTCGACAGAACGCATCTGAAGGAAAAGAAACGTCTCATTAGTTTATTTATGAACTTCTATCACATCAGATTTAAACCAACAACCGTCGTTGTTCTGAAAGTTAAAACTATGTCAGATCTTCATCTTCATTCATTCACTTCAACGAATGTTTCTCACTAAATTATGTCATTTTATTCTTGAAGTTTGGTTCAAATCAGATCCAAACAAGTTAAAAAGACCGTTACAAGGTTTCTAAATGTATTTCTACAACGAGACAAACAAACGTAACCTCATCATGTATCATAACATCTGGTCTCTTCATTCACCTTCAGTTAATTGATTGTATATGTTTTAAACTGTTTCAAACATTTGTATTGATCAGCTGTTAAAACGTTAAATAAAATAATAATAAAGTTTAAGAGAGAAGACGACTCCAGACTCAGATGTTTGTTTTAACTTCATCGTTCATGTGTTTGTTGAATCAACAAGTTTGTTAACGTCACATTTCTTTTGTTGTCACGAGTCTAAACTTCTATAAACTCTGACTCTTTGATCCTCTGTGGTTCAATCTTACTTCTAAAGACGATGTGAAGGTTACATCGCCCCCTGGTGGCCGCATGCAGGACGGCACTTCAAAATAAAGTCTTTTTTTTGGTTCGTAATAAAAACACATCGAGGCGTTACGATGACGTGTGTTTGGCCGATTCCTGCTCCTTCACCCGACACATTCGGTCTTCGATGCGACGTCGTCACAACTTTGTGGACCAGATGCAAACATCTGTCCTCCGACACGTGTGTTGACATGTTCAACCACAGAAACAAATCTGGTCCACATCCTCCAATGTTTGTGACGGTTGATTCACTTTGGACCGGCCACTGACTGCCTGGTATTTTAATACAAGTCAGGTCGTTGAATAGCGATGCACACGGTGATGTGTGTGTCTGTGTGTGTGTGTATGTACCAGTCCATCCACAGTGATGCTGGTGATGACAGCCCACTGGAAAGTCCCCAGGATGAGCATAGCGAGAGCCACGATGATGCCGATCTCCCCGGGTTTGTCCTCTACACACACACACACACACACACACACACACACACACACACACACACACACACACACACACACACACAGAGTCAGCGACATGGTCCAATCAGAGCGTCTCTCTCTGATGTCACAGCAGCGTTCAGGTGTTGTAGTTCTGCTTCAGCTTCATTTGAAACTAATGAGCTGTGAAATGAGTCTTTTCATCTGCTTCTGAGCACAAACACAAGGAATGACGCAGTAGAGTGTGTGTGTGTGTGTGTGTGTGTGTGTGTGTGTGTGTGTGTGTGTGTGTGTGTGTGTGTGTGTGTGTGTGTGTGTGTGTGTTTCTCTACGTGACTTTACATCCGGTAGATTTCACCACTGATCATTTTAAAGTTTAAAGTTTCATATTTTCTTTCATCTTCTTTTTGATGTTGATGTTTTCGTGTCATCATCAGAACCAGAACCAGGACTAAACCAGGACCTGGATCCTCAGTGGATCAAAGTGTCGGTTGGTTTGTTGCGTGATAGAACAGAAATTACTTTATTTGAATGTGTTTATATGGAAACGTTTTGTGTTTCCCAGTTCAGATGAAGTCACATGACTAGTTTGGTCCAGTCACTGTCTGGTTCAGGTTGATCCAGATCTGTGTGGATCTGTTTCTCTCCTTGAAAGACACGATGTCACAGTCACTGATGTTTCATCTGATCTATTTTCATTTTTCTAAAATGATTTGATGAAACTTTTACTTGTTGGTTCAATGATGAATATTGAGTTGTAATTATTGATTATTGGAGTAAAAACACAACCGTCTCTTTACTGTATTTTTTATTTCCAACGTAGATTAAAACCGTTGAATCATTTCTGAACATTTCCCAGTTTCTGTAAATTTTAATAATTTTAACTGCAAATGTTTAAATCTTTAAACAACAACACCTACAAGTTTGACATCATTAAAATAAAAGACTTGACGGTACATTTCATGTGTTGAAGATAAACTATCGTAGCCTGGCTGTCGCACACGCCGGTGGACGGAGCTCGGTCTGGTAAAGATCCCACAGACGGGAAGTTCTCAGATGCGGATCAACGGGCGACTATCAAACGCCTCCGTGTGCCACTGGACTGAGCTACGACCAATCACAACGCTGACTACGACTGCTTTTTTTCCGCGTAGCAACAGAAAAAAAAAACATGACGGAAACATCCATGAAGGCTTCAAGAGCTAGAAAGAAAAGTCACTGTTAAAATCTCTTCAAACAGCAGCTACGGCTGAATCAGCCGCCATGTTGGCTGTAAACATGTGTCAGAGGTCGATCAACTAGTGTGTCATCGCATTAAACCTGCACCCGCGGAAAAGCTCGTTTTTCATTGGTTCCTGAGTTTTCAAGATCAGGAAGATCAGAGAATAGACGGGTTGGACAGACTGACCTGTAGCGTCACAGGCAGGATGGACGGGACCAGGCTACAAAGAAAAAACGGTTTTTGTTCATTTTAGCTCCTCCTACTGAGGTCATGTGACCTTTATCTTTAACTCCACGTCCACGTCACAAACGTCACCTGCTGCTGCAATGAATCATGGGATATGTTGGACTGTGAAGGATCCAACTGTTGTAGCTTCACGTCTCAGGAGAAGAAGCTGATTGGTTGAACTGAGACAGACGAGTCTCCACCTGGAGGAGACGACCAGTTAGAGACTGGTGACAACTAGGACACGGTAGATGAGTTAGATCACTAACAGACGAGTCTCCACCTGGAGGAGAAACTCAAACTAAGGTTTTTGTGTTTTCGTCTCTTATTTTATTTCATCTTCCCTCACTCCTCAAGTCTCTGTCTCTCCCTCACACTTCATGTCCTGATATCAATATATTACATGTTATTAACATCATCTGTTCTCTCTCTCAGTTGTGTCTCCTCCTACCTCTTTCTCTTTTACAGGAAGTTTTGACTCCAGAGCTGTTGGACTCCAATTCTTTGACGACATCATCACTTTCATCTTCATCATTATTATTATTATTATTGTAATATTAATTGTAATGATAATTTTACTTTAACAACTACTTGTAACCATCTAGTCTCTACTGTCTCTTCCTGGTCTCCCACTTTTCTTCCTCCCCCCTCCCCCGTCCTCCTCCCTCTTTCCTCTGTCTCTTCTCTTTTCCCTGTTTTCATTTCTCTCCAACCGGTCGAGGCAGATGACGTCCACTCTGAGTCTGGTTCTGCTGGAGGTTTCTTCCTGTTAAAAGGGAGTTTTTCCTCCATTGTTGCCAAGCGCTTGCTCATTGTGGAAATGTTGGTTTCTCTATGTAAAGAGACTTGAGATAAATGTTTTTATGACCTGGCACTATATAAATAAAATAAATTGAATTGAAATTATTTTTCAGCCTGTTTTCTTCCTGGTCTGCAGACGTGTATAAATGTATAAATGTAGAAACTCACGGTTGCTTCCCACGGCGATGAAAGCGGCAGCAGAGAAGAACAGGACAAAGATCATGTCGCAGCGGAAGAGGAACCACCTCAGCGTGGCCAGGTAGTGGAACCACGCCGCCGTGTGAGTGTTCAACGCTTTGTGGAAAAGAGTCTCGAAGTAGGTCTGACGTCCAAACGCCCTGATGGTCCACAGACCTTTGAGAGAGATGATGAGGTGGGAGAAGATCGGGCTGCGAGCTGCAGAAACAAATACACAGATAAACATTTAGTTTTAGTCGATGTGATGAATAAAACAGCTGATGGAGGAAAGAACTGAAAACACACGAAGGAGATTTGCTTTTATCAGATGAGACGAGACACAAAATAAAAGTTTCATCAGTGAAACGAACAAACATGAACCTGTGAACTCATCTTCCAGAGTGAAACTGAAAATGACTTGATGTTTAAACTGCAACAAAACATTCTCGTTAAAACTTGACACGGACTTTCCACAGCGTTTTGTCCGACGTGCCACCTGCGACTTCAGGAAGGGGACGGAGGAAATCCCCGCTCGGCTCCGCTCGGATCTCTGACCCTCCACCAGATCGCAAGCTGCTTCCGCAAGAAAAACCTCCCGACGTCACTGAACCAAACACGTTCACGCAAAGAACTCAGAGCGAGGACACGGACGACGAAAACACACGAGAACCAAATGCTTGTCTGATGAAAATGACCTGGTCTCTGGTCCTGCTGGTCTCTGATCCTTCAGAGACCAGCAGGACCAGGATCCTTATATTACAGCTTCTCTTTGGTTTATTCAGTTACATGTTTCTGATGTTCATCGGGTTTGAGTCTTTAAAACTTTTAGTTTATTATCATTAGTGACAGTAACTGACATGACATAAAATAAACTGTTTTCATGTTTTTAATCTCACTAATCTTCATCAGATAAATGATGTGTCCATGTTTTATCTCCTGAAGATCAGTGACATGTCGAGACATGTTTAAACATGTGGGATTTAACCTCTGAAGTTTCAGTTAAGGGTTAACTGGTCTCAGTTCAGGGACTTTAAATTAAAGACTTTTCAGCAGCTGCAGAGTCGAGTGTTAAAACGTTTCCTGCAGCCGACGACAGACGAGATGATTAATGTGACACAGCTCGATATTGTTTTTGTGTGATTGGAGATTGATTTATTGACTCAGCTTCTCTTCCTCTGACTGCTTCCGTCCGTCCGTCCCTCAGCTCTTCCTTCGTCATGTTTTTGTTCTTTATTGTGACCTTTGACCTCTTTGGCCCGGAGCCAATCACCAGCTCTGTTACGACGACCCGACGGATCAAACCTCCTCGACACACACTCACTTCCTCGTGTTCAACATCATCAAATAAAACATTTACAAAACCTTCAGTTTCCACGTTTTATCCTGGTTTTAGTTTTAGTTTTATTTTCCTGGGAACAGAACACAACAATGTTTCTAATATTTATTGTTCTTCTGATGTTAAAAAGTAAAAACAACGTAGAAACAACCTGAACATTTTTACCTCCTGATTTACAAAACACAATAAATCCTGTTTAAAGTTTGATCGTAACGGAGACGAAGGTTTGTTAGAAACAGAAATAAATAATGTGAAGTTAGTTATAATAAAATATAAAGTCATTAACACGTTAGTAAATTCAATCAAATATTAGATATTTTATTCTATTTCTTTCTGAAAGTCGTTAGAGTTGTGGTACAGACTCTGTCATCGTACAGAAACATCTACTTTAAAACTTTACATCTATAGTTAACGGCTCTTCAGCCAACGTTTCTGCCTGATGTTTCAGTGAAGTAAAAGTTTCGCTGCTCACCTTCAGCCTCCAGCTGTTTGAGCTGCTGTCCAGTTCGGAGGAAATATTTCCTGAGAACGACGAAGATGACGGCGAGCGGGATGGCGGCGATGAAGATGTACGGCCTCATGATGGACACGGTGAAGATGGTTCCTATGACGATCAACGTCAGCTGGAGAGAGACGTGAAACCAACAGAATGAGTCCATGATCATCAGCATCAATACTAACATTAGTTTGGTTGTGTTGTGATTTGACACCTGGACGAGGTCGAACAGGACCAGAGGCAACATGTCGTCGATGGTCGCCAGGTCCTTGGTGAATCTGTTCATGATGCGACCTGAGATCAACCAAACACGACGACTTGTTATTATACGTTAGACGTTTCATTAAGAGCCAGAGACACAGACTGGTGGTCACCTGTCTTCATGGTGTTGAGAACGGCCATCGGTGCTCTCAGCACGGCCGACAGCATCTGCTCATGGAGCCGTTTGGACACGGTGAGTAACGTGTGAACCAGAGGGAGGCCTCTGATGAAACCCAGCGCCAGGATGCTGTCCGACGTGGCGAAGAAGATGTAGATGATGTAATAAGCGCTGGTCGGCGTGACGATGACGGCCAGGTGGACCGGAGGAGACGAGGCGTTGGGATGCTGCTCGCTGATGTAGTTAGGAGACGCAGGGTTGGCGCCGTCTCTCCAGATCTCACTGGTGGAGAAACAGATTTTAAAAGACTTCCTGTCTCTTCCCATTAACCCATGTTTAACACAGTTAACGCCAGACAGGAGAAAGGTTTAGGAGACAAGTGGTGTCGGATCTCAAGGTCTGATAAATAATTGTTCCTAAACAATTATGAAAGATGTTTTACAGATTTTCCAGATGATCCAGAGAAACAGTCTCCTTCCGTAGACTGAGTCTGTTGGTAATAACTGTGGTCAATGAGGAAATAAACACTGCTCCTCCATGTTGGATATTAAAGGAAACACCAGTAAAACCTGAGTTAACTAATCTGTTTATGTCTCAGTATTTTAATAAATCCTAAAGTTACTGTCGTCAAATGTGACTCATTATTTTTCAGAGCAGGACTTTGTTTTGGTAACGACATGAACACGATCTGAAGAGTTGGAACATCACCAACCTGCAGAGACAGCTGCTCAAAAAACTAGTATGTCTGAAGTACTAGAGACTAGTCCTGGACAGATACAGTCTGATGAAACTAGAGAAGCTGATTCAACATCATCTTGGCCTAATCAGCTCATGTTGAACCATCAGTGGTTTAAGTTTCAGTATCTAATCAAATCCCAAAGATTTTGTCTTTATCTCATCATGTTCACTGATGATTCTCTTGTATATTTATTCATTTATTTTGATAAATAAACGTCTGGTACAGTTCTGACGTGACTCACTCTGTGATGAGGAAGATGCCGACGATTGAACCAGCGACCTGTTGATGAACAACAGAAACGTTTAAACAGTTTGTTGTTACTTAAAGTTACTTTGATCCTAAATCAATAAAAGGAACCTCGATGACGAAGATGATGACGATGAAGATGAGGACGTAGACTAATGTCTTGTTGGTGGTGATGTAGCGGAGGTACGTGCTCCATGAGGTAGTTTCAAAGATGTCCTCACGTTCGTCTGCGAAGCATTGCTGAGACACAACCAGACGTTAATTCATCACAGAGCAGAAACAAAGAGAAGTTAACAAGAGTCTGCGTCTAACGAAGCCGTACCTCCATGTCTTCTTCATCCACCTCCTCACTGATGTCAAACACGCTGTCTTTAGACAGACGGCGGGCGTAGATGTCCAGCTCTGACGCCAGGTCACACTGCGGTGTGATGGACAGCTTCCTCCTGAACGACGTCTGCATCTGCTCCCTCCTCTCGTGTCCCTGAGCGTTGGTGATGAAGGCGAGCACCGACTGGCGCCGCTGGCCGTGGAGGTGCTGCAGCCCGTGGTGGTACAGGTTGCTGCGCGGCAGCACCTCCTCCACCTGCTCGTCCTCGGGAACCACCGAGAACTTCCTCTCCGACAGTTCACGCACCGCGTCCTCCGCGTTGGCGGTCGGATTCGCGCTGGGGGTCTGTTGGGAGTTTCCGATGAAGGAGAACTTCCGAGCCGCCGCCAGCGGACTCAGGATCAGAGACTGTTTGCGTTTCTCCGGGTACCCGTCGCTCACCGGGTGAGTCTGAGCGTCGGAGACCATCACGGGAGGCGGCGGCTGGCGGAACGACTGGCGGATCGGCTCCGGTCCTCTGAACCCGGCCGTCTCGTCGATGGAGACCCTGCGGAGCGTCTCGGTCAGGATGGAGCTGCGGCGCTCGGCGTTGATGTTGTCGTACGCTTCGAGGCCGAGAAGCAGCGAGCTGAAGTCGGGACGCTTCGCCTGCAGCTCGGAGAACGTCCCGTAGAAGTAACAGTCTCCGTTGTGAAGCAGCAGGATTTTATCGGCTCGTTTCAGATGCTCCAACTTACTGGTGACGACGATACGAGTCTTAGACGACATCAGTTTACAGACGCATCTGCAGAGCATCCAGAAACAAATCAGGGATGAAAAGATGAACCTGCCTCTGTTTACCTCCACTAACTCACCGCCGTGTTCAGTCAGAACAAACATTTCCCCAAAATCAACATTTTATCAAAAACACTGTAACTGTTGAAACTGTTTCCTGAGAAAAACCTCGACCTTCAACTTCAAACCAACCTCCTCCTCTGACACACACAAAGGCCTCTCTGTTTGTTAAACTCACTTCTCAAAGACTTCTTTCTCCGTCACGATGTCCAGGTGTGTGAAAGGTGCATCCAGCAGGTAGAGGTCAGCGTCTTTATAAACGGCTCTGAGGCACAAAACAGAAACACTGAGTGAAAATGTGGGAATCCTGTGGGAAACACCTGGACTCAGTAGCAGTGAATATTTACAGCAGCTGAGACTCAAACAATAAACGATTCACAGCATCAGGACACTTTAATGGAGCAGTGAACAGTTACACTGATGGATGATGATTATCAGGAGGCTGTGACTCGTTATCTCGTCGGTTATGTAGTCGGTGTTTTTACTGGCTTCTACAGAAAAAGTTTCTACCTTCAAAGTAAAATTGAAATCATTAATTTAAAGCTGCAGATGTAAACAAACACAAACGCTGCTGATGTTCGTTTCTCTGTGTGTTTGTGTTTTATAGAAATCTGCTTCAATTAAAAACGTCCAGGTCACTGATGATGACGTGAGACAGGAGGTTACCTGGCGAGGCCGAGGCGAGCTCTCTGACCGCCGCTCAGGGTCACGCCCCCTTCGCCAAGAAGAGTCTTGTCTTTTTCTGGAAGCAGAGCGAAGTCCTACAGAGGAGAAGAGAAACGAGACACAAACAGATGATCGAGCCACTTCACTGTCACTGTGACACAAGTGTCACTGTCACAAGTGTTTCTACTGGTTGTAACAAGACTGGAATGAAAACAACAGTAGCTCTGGCTCAGTTACTAAAACTGATTAGATGAAATAAAGGGAGGAAGCAAAGACGAGACTTTTATATGAATCACAGGGTCAGAAAGTGTTGGAACGTCTTCATGTAACCGGATGAATCATCAACAAGACGCTCCGTTTGTTTCTAGAACAAACAACTGGTACAAAGTTACAACTTGTTTTATTCTTGACTTGTTGTTTTCTAGCGACTCTGTGATTGTCTCTGTGATTGTCGCCGCTCTGGGAAACGAAACAGTGAAAGAAAACAGAAGAAACGATTGGACGACGTCTCCGTGTGGCCAGAAAATCAACAGGAGGAAAAACTAAACAGATAAATAAACAAGTGTCGGGGAAGTTACTTCCAGATTGTGGCGTGTAGGAGCGACGGAGGGTCAGGAGGTAAAGAGGGTCAACGGTTCGATTCCCGACTTCACCAGCCTCAATGATGAAATGTCTCCAAATAAATCAAGTTGATTTCTAATGATGTTTTTATTACTGTAGAAGCATCTGAAACTGAAACAATCGTTGTGTTTTTATACAGTATCTGTTAGTTTTAAGCCTGAAACAACATGAAATACTGAAGGTTCTTTCTATCTCATCGTTTCTATTGGTCCCACGTGTTGTATTGTTGAGAAGCTTTGGACTTCAGCTGGTTTGTGTTTGTACTAACATCACGTGGCACCACCAGGGTTGTACGGTGGCCCAGAATGGACAAACCAACACTGGCTCTTATACCACATTAGTGAAACTGAAAGTTTTCCTACAAACTTCCCTCCAACACAGAGAAACATCAGTGAGCGACTCTTTTCTTCAACAGTTTAATTAAAGTAAAATGTGTTTACGATCCGATGAACAAAGACGATCACAGAAAGACACAAACCACAGATGAGAGAGATGAAGGACGTGACTGTTTGTTGGTGAATTGACCAATAAGGATGAAGTAACAACACGGTTTATCGTTGTTAAAAAACCCTCCTACCTCGGTACCGCCAGCGCCCGCTGTCCAACCAGCAGCATGAAGAGGAAGCAGCGAGTTAACAGGTTGTTTAACGACTTATAAAACAAGGAAGGACAGTAAAGACGAACAAAAAGCGCCGCCGAGGCGTTTACAGTGACGACCACCCAGGGCAGCGTCTGGCTGCTGCTTTAACAAACAACAATGGTGACGAAGCCACAAATGTTCGATGTCTGGACGATCTGATGTTACTATGGAAACGTCTGCTACAGTAGAAACCAGTAGAAACCTCCTCATCTTTAATCATCTGGAGCCTCTATTAGTGATTCTAGTTACTTTTAGAAACATATACAGTGAATAATCTTTTCTTTTATTACTGACGTCTGTGTCTAATTTAACAAGTTAGAAAAGATGTTAGCGTGTTAGCATGTTAGCATACATTTCCTCACATTGTCACGGCAGGAAAACAGATTCAACCTCATGCTAACATTAGCACTAAAGGTTTAAAACTAGACAACTTTAACATTTTAATAACACAATAACTTCAGGCTAACGTTAGCATTTTGACTAAAAATCATTATTCAAATTTATGCTAAAATTAGCTTGTCTTATAAATAGCTAATGCTAGGATATTAACAATGAATAAAATCCAACCTCATGCTAACATTAGCATTACAGGTTTAGCTTGTTTTAAAACGAGTTAAAATTAGGACGCTAACAAAGCTAAGTTAGCTCACGTTGTCACAACAGTGGTTTATTTTCATTTTGTAAAAATAAAAACCTGTTAGTTAACATGACGTAGCACAGTGATGTAGCACGGTGATGTAGCACGGTGACGTAGCACGGTGACACAGCACAGTGATGTAGCATAGTGACGTAGCATAGTGATGTAGCACGGTGACACAGCACGGTGACGCAGCACGGTGACGTAGCACGGTGACGTAGCACTGTGACGTAGCATTGTGACGTAGCATTGTGACGTAGCATAGTGACGTAGCATTGTGACGTAGCATAGTGACGTAGCATAGTGACGTAGCATAGTGACGTAGCACGGTGACACAGCACGGTGACGCAGCACGGTGACGTAGCACGGTGACGTAGCACAGTGACGTAGCATTGTGACGTAGCATAGTGATGTAGCATAGTGACGTAGCACGGTGACGAAGCACGGTGACGTAGCACTGTGACGTAGCACTGTGACGTAGCATAGTGACGTAGCATTGTGACGTAGCATAGTGACGTAGCATAGTGACATAGCATAGTGACATAGCATAGTGACGTAGCACGGTGACGCAGCACGGTGACGTAGCACGGTGACGTAGCACGGTGACGTAGCACTGTGACGTAGCATTGTGACGTAGCATAGTGACGTAGCATTGTGACGTAGCATAGTGACGTAGCATAGTGATGTAGCATAGTGACGTAGCACGGTGACGCAGCACGGTGACGTAGCACTGTGACGTAGCATTGTGACGTAGCACTGTGACGTAGCACTGTGACGTAGCACTGTGACGTAGCACAGTGACGTAGCATAGTGACGTAGCATTGCGATGCAGCACAGTGACGTAGCACGGTGACGTAGCACGGTGACATAGCATTGTGACGTAGCATTGTGACGTAGCATTGTGACGTAGCACGGTGACGTAGCACGGTGACGTAGCATAGTGACGTAGCATTGTGACGTAGCATAGTGACGTAGCACGGTGACGTAGCATAGTGACATGGTGTCTTAAATATGTCAGACTGTCTTAAAGATGAAGTTTGTAACTTATAAAAGTTTCCACTGTGACGTAGCATAGTGACGTAGCATAGTGACGTAGCATAGTGACGTAGCATAGTGACGTAGCATAGTGACGTAGCATAGTGACGTAGCATTGTGACGTAGTATAGTGACGCAGCACGGTGACATGGTGTCTTAAATATGTCAGACTGTCTTAAAGTCTGTCTTAAGTTTGTAACTTATAAAAGTTTCCACTGTGACGTCGGATCTTCACAGAACAAATACGTCGTCAAACTTCCCGTCGTTTCGTCAGAAATGATTTTTCTTTCTTTGTCTTAGTTTCGTCGACGTCGACGAGACAAAACGGAGGCGTTGTGTTTGTGCCTCGGTGTCGCCTGCAGCTTTGTGTTCATTAACAACACGTTGTGTGTTTGTTGTGAGTCAGAGTCTCGTGGCAGTAAACAGATACAATGATTTCACTGTAAATAACACGGAGCCACCACAGTTTATATCAGTTTATGTTCAATTAAATAGAAACAGAAACAAATTAGTTGTTTTGTTATAAACAAACAATTAGCAGATGATGACTAGATGAGAAGAGTCTCACTCCTCCTCCTGACTCCTCTTCCCTCCTCCTCTCCAACCAGGTTACAGGTCTAGTTCTGCTTCTGGTTCTGGTTCTAGTTCTAGTTCCTAGTTCTGGTTCAGGAGGTTCTTCTCCTGTGTTTGAGCCGTTGGGTTTATTTTCTCTGACACTGTAACGAGACTTTAAATAAAGGTTTTTATGATTTTAAATGATTATTTTATTATTTTAACGCAGCTGGTTTGTTCTGAGGTTCTGTTCTGGTTCTGGTCCGGTGTTCCTAATAAAAAGCTCAGTGAGTTGTTCATGTGACCATGTGATGATATCATCGGTGTCGACGGCTCATGTTGCATTCGTGAGGTTTTCATGGCAACAGAGGAATCGTTATTCAGCCGAGAAGACGTCGCTCAACACCGACGTTCAGCCGAGAGAGAGAGAGAGAGAGTGTGTGTGTGTGTGTGTGTGTGTGTGTGTGTGTGTGTGTGTGTGTGTGTGTGTGTGTGTGTGTGTGTGTGTGTGTGTGTGTGTGTGTGTGTGTGTGTGTGTGTGTGTGTGTGTGTGTGTGTGTGTGTGTGTGTGTGTGTGTGTGCGTGTGTGTAATCTGAACCTTCATGAAACTGTGTGTGTGTGTCTTCCCAGAGTGTGTGTGTTTTGTGTGTGCGTGTGTGTGTGTGTGTGTGTGTGTGTGTGTGTGTGTGTGTGTGTGTTTTTGTGTGTGTGTGTGTGTGTGTGTGTAAAACGTTTTGTTTGTTCTGAAATTAACTGACATTTCCCAAAATGAAAGTGAAACTGTAAAACGTTTTGTTTGTTCTGAAATTAACTGACATTAAAAATGATTGTATCTGAATCTGAATCTATCTGTGACTGAATTATTGGTAAAAACATGTGGTTAAATGTTAAACTAAATATAAGACTAGACTAGTTTAGACTAATTTATAAAACGTTGATGTTTAACTCGTTATATATATATAAAACTTTATTAAAAACGTTATTAAACTTTATCCTGTCATGTCATATATATATATATATATATATATATATATATATATAGCGTCCTGACCTCCTCCAGCTGACAGGCCTTGATGATGGACGTGTATCGATGCTCGTCGTACGTCAAACCAAACAGGATGTTGTCTCGTATCGTCCCCGGCATGATCCAGGACGTCTGAGGAGAGAACGAGATGCGGCCGCTGTGCTTGATTTTCCCCTGAGACGGGACGAGCTCCCCGAGGATCATCATGAGCAGAGAGCTCTGGAGGAAACAAACAAACGTCGGCTTTAATTCTACCGGGTTTTATTTTCCTCCAGTTTCGTGTTTCGTTTGTGACCCACCTTCCCCGACCCCGTGGATCCGGCCACCGCCAGCATCTTCCCCTTCTCCAGATACAGGCTGATGTTCTTGAGGACGGGGGTGACGTACAGGTTGGTGAAGAAGAGGCCGGCGTCTCCGTTGGGGTGACCGTCGGCCTTCCTCTCCTGCTTGATCTTCTCGAACAACTCGCCGATGCCCTGGAGGAGACGAGACGTGTGGAACTGAAACGTTACTGAGCTGGCTGAGGCTCGTTCCTAGTTGATTCTAGTCGACTCTAGTTGTTTATGGTTGATTCTTGATGTGTCTAGTCGATTCGCATCATTTATAGATGTTTCTAATCATTCCCCCGTTTCTAGTCAGTTTCAGTCCTAGTCGATTCTAGTCATTTCTAGTCATTTATACATACATTACATATACACATTTATACATTTCTAGTCATCTATAGTTGTTTCTAGTGGACTTTACTCATTTCTCTTCGTTCCTAGTCGATTCTAGTCATTTCTCGTCGTCCGTCACCGCACCTCTGTGCTCGCTGACCTCGGTGACGTTTTACGGGTCAGTCGCTGCGGTTTGTGTAGATCGTCATTGTAAGGAGCTGACGTACGCGCTGTCAGCTGTAAAGAAAGGACGACACCTCCCCCTCTATTCATCGGCCGGTGGCACATTCCAGGACGAGGAGAAGCTGCGGGACAATCTGGGAATTAGACGACGCCGGATCCAGTTCCCAGAACAGTTCACTGATTAATTATTCAAAGTGATGGACGTTGGTTTTCTCACGGTGTTGGGTTGTTGAATGACTCACACCTGTTACACGCTGAGTTTACAGCCTCGGCCTATAGATAAAATATACGACCGCGTCTGACTGGAGCTTCACTTCTTTAAACGTGTTGTTCTGCTTTTACTGCGTTGACACACGGAGGCGATGTCATCAATCTTTACTGTTGTTTTCTAGAGAGGAACTGGTTTTAATCAGACTTTATGATTATTACAGGTTGAACAAAGTAACATTTCACATCGGTTGATAAGATTCAACTGGATTTAGTCCAGAAACATCAGGAGAATAATAACAATGATAATAACTTCAGGAGAAATTGAGAGGTTTTAAGTGGTGGCAATTATTTTTCATGTTTCCTTCTGTTTCTTTTCATATTGAACCAATTACTGATCATTAATCCTGATGTTTGACTCCACATCAGTGATTTTATCTTGACGTGAACAAACCTCGTCCCACGACGCTGAAACGTTGACCAGCTCCAGTTCAGTCGTGGTCAAGTTGTACTCCAGGACCCGGTACTCCTCCTTCATCAGGAACTCCTGAAACAACACAGACATACGTCATTTCCTCCAGTGACGTCTTTGTTCAGATCGCTGAGGTTTAATTTGTCTCATTTCTCAGCAGATTTTCTAAAGAACAGTGATGAAAGTTGTGGTGTTTTTAGACGTTTTGTTGCAGTAAAGTTGCAGGATTTTTTCTTTTTCTAATTCTATTTAAACCAGTAATTAAAGTGAAGGTATAAACCAGTGTGTGTATCATGAAAAACAGACATGTGAAACACATCAGATACTGTTTCTCTTGGTCCTCAACAGTGATATTGAACTTTTTATCACGTTTCCTGAATCTTCTAAAAGAAACAAGGATGTGAGTTGACTGACGTGTGGATCAACGTTGACCTGATGATGATGATCACATCGTCATTAAATCCTGGATCTGACCTGTGACATTAAACCGTTAGTTTGAGTCGTGTAAAGATGATGAACATCGTACCTCGATCTTCTGGACCAGCGCCAGCGTGTCGTACCACATCTGGATGGATCCGGGCAGCTGTCGAGTCAGCGTCATCCTCAGCACCATGCAGTACGACGCCATGGTGAAGATGCGCCGCAGGATGATGCCTTTACTGAGAGCGTGAGGGATGATGGCGGACAGGACGACCACGATGGCCGAGAAGAAGTAGGAGGCGCTGTAGTAGTAGCGCAGCGAGCCGATCTTCCTCGTCAGCGTCATCTCGTCTCTGAGGAGGAAGAAATAACGATGAAGCTTCTAAACCCGACAGGAAGTTTTATTTCATTTTATTTTGAAAGGGCGGTTGACGACCAGAGCGACGGCGAGGTCACAGAGCTTCAGTTTCGAGGAGTTTTCTCACGTGAACGTGAAGTTCTGGAGCTTCGGTGTCAACTCTGATACGACGACATCAAAACCTTTAATGTGACGTTAACGAGCTCCAGCTTCACGAGCTGAGTTAACGTCTCCGTCACAGTTTCACCATCAGGTTGAATCCAGGCTGGTTTGTTACAGGATGAAGAGCTCAGACACAACCACCAAAGTTCATTTTCTGAACATTTTCACAGTTTCAAGTCTCAAGTTTTGTGTCTTTTGACAACTTGTTGTGTCTTCCATTTCTACGCTGGTTCAAAGAATTAAATCAACTTCAGTTAAATGTCAAAATACTTTTATCTGAAGTTGGAAACATTACAACATCAGAGAGAAACCATCAGTGTTTCTAACGAACCAGGATCAGACTGAACCAACACTGATTATATCTTTAGATGTTTAAATACTTTATCTGATCCTTGTTGGTGTGTTTCATTTATAATCAGCTCAGACAGTTAAACTCCAGCATTTCTCTTGTGTAACAGTGTGTTGTCGTCTTACTGCCTGATGTTCTTGATGATGGTCTCCATCACCTCCTCCCACCCGTACGCCTTTACAGAGTGGATGTTCTCTACGATCTCAGAGGTCAGAGCGAGGCGGCGGCTGATCATCCCGGCTCGCTTCGTCCTGAAATAAACAAACAACCACGTCATGAACTCACGGATACGACGGAGGATCAGAGGAAAGAAAAGTGAGGAGGAAGATTTAAAAGAAATAGTTACAGAGAAGAAGTGAAACTTTAGTCTCATTCAACAGAATCATCTGTCAGAAACACAAACATGTCGCCTGTTGTTGGTAAAATTTCATAAATAAAGTCACTAGATGTTCAGTCTCTAGTTTCAGTGACGTCTGAGATCCACAGGATCCATTAATCCTTCAGGATCAATCAGTTTGATCAAGTGTCTTCTACTCTCTGTGATTCAACATCAACATCCACGTCTGGACGTTAACAGGTGTCAAGATTCAAGTCCTAAAAATTTCACGAACAAAAGTCCAACTTTATTCTCTAAATTTAAGTTATTCTCAACTTCACAAATGAAGTGAAATTTTTGTGAATAAAGTTTTGAGATTAAAATTTCACAAGTGTAGTTGAAACACAAACTATTTCCTTGTTTGTGAAACTGGTTCAGTGATTTGATTCATGATCTGAAAGTTTCACTTTAATCTTTTATATTTTCCTGATGTGTCTCTGACACTTTAACGTGTCCGTGATGACATGTTGTATGAAGTGTGTGTGTGTGTGTGTGTGTGTGTGTTCACCGGTGAGGTCCCATCTTCTGAGACACCCAGGCCTGAATGATTCCCATCAGAGTCAGAGCCGCCAGAGCACAGAAACCGTTGACCTCAATCAGCTCCCAGATCAGACCCACACACAGGATGCACTGCAGCGGGGTGATCCAGATGAAGTGGGCCAGACCCAGACTCTGACACACACACAACAACACACACGTGGTTGGTTACAACAGACAGGATCTAAATGATCCAGAGGTCAAAGACGGTACAGAAGTGATGTAACAGATTTGAACTGTTTGATCTTTTTATTGTAAATAGATTCATCAGAGCAGAAGAAACAAAAGAAGAGAAGGAATTTATCAAACAAACTAACAAGTTCAATCCGCTTCTCTCTCTCACACACACACACACACACACACACACACACACACACACACACACACACACACACACACACACACACACACACACACACACCATCAGGCTGGGTCGTCCAAATTCCAGTTTAACAAATAAAGAATAAACTTTCATAAATTCTTCTGAATACAAACAGAATTAAGCAAATTAAGTTCAAATTAAACAAATAAAGTCCAGATTTTGTAATAAAATTTAAGTTTCTAGTTACGTTAACTCATCTTCAACCTCCAGCTGAACCTCGACCACCAGGACACAACGTTTCTAATCCAGGTGATAATTGTCTCAGAGCAGGTGACAGAGTGTTTCCACATTCATCACCTCAGTGACACACACACACACACACACACACACACACACACACACACACACACACACACACACACACACACACACACACACACACACACACCCTGCAGCTTTGTCGTCTTAAATTTTCAGAAACTTGTTTCATTTCAAACGTGTGAATTAAACAAAGTGTTTATGTAGACACACTCAGTGTGTTGTGTGTTTAGACGTGTTGATCATATCTATCGTCCTCGTCTTTATCATGAACCTGCAGATGACGAGTCGTCGATGTTGAACAGTGTTTGACTTCTTCTACGACTCTATTACGTGATTTATTCAAACCTTATAAAACTGTGATTGTGACAACAAACACCAACGATTCTGTTTTATTGTTGCTTTAGTTTGTAAATAACAAACTGATCGTGGATCAGAGTCGTGGACGTGGTCTCACCTCGTCCAGTTTGTTGAGATGAGCCGACATCAGACTGACCAGTTGACCGGTGCTGATCTTATCCAACACTCTGCTCGACAACTTCAGGGTCTGAGACACAAACAACACACAGGTCAGAGGTCAGAGGTCACAGGTCAGAGGTCACAGGTCAGCTGGAGCTCAAAGGAGGAAGAGAAATGTTCTGGACTCAGAGGAAGGAGGCGACACGTGACCTAATGTTTGACACCAGACCGTCACACCTCCTCCATCACCTCCTCCATCACCTCCTCCTCCTCCTCCTCCTCCTCCACCTCCTCAGTGTCTCTGTGAAGGCTCAGTCATGTGTATTAAACAAAGGTTGGAGCATTTAGCTGATGAGGCAGCGTCTCAGTGTCTAATCAGTCTTGTTCTGACCGTTGTGTGTGATCAGAGCTGACACTGTGTGGTTGTTGATGTTGTTACCTTCTTGTATATGAGGCTGAAGAGGGCGATACGGATCTGCATGCCCAGGTGATGCAGGCCGAACAACGCCGGCTGCAGCAGCAGGAAGCGAGCGATGAAAAGGAGACAGAGGCCGAGGGCCAGGTAATAACCCTGACCCCGCTCTGGAGTGTGGAACGGGTCGAAGGACGCGATGATTCGACCCGACAGCTGAGGCTGAACCGCCTTCGAAGCCTCCTGACGACCAGAGACGAGACGTTAAGACACAAAACAACAACAAACACTGACTGGTCTGATGAAGACGTTGTCTCGACTCTGTAACACAAACAAATCAACTGTTTCTGAATCAGGTTCATAAAATCACCAAACACTGATGATAACAAACTGAACTGAAAACATCAACATCAAGACAAACTTTATACATAACATAACTTTGATTAACAGACGAACTTTGACCCTGACATGTGTCGCTACGTTTCCATAAATTCAAGATAAATAATATTGTTTGAGATAAACATCATTATGATGATTTATTAATACAGTTTATAGTATAACTGAAATGATCTGTCACGTCTGTATCAGTTGATTATCATCGTTCAGTTGATCAAACTTTAGAAAACCAGAGAAACAAAAACAACAAATGAATGACAGTTGAAATAAATTAATATCAACAAGGTTTTAAAACACCAGACTGAAGAAGTTTTAAGTTTCTATCTAAAGAAAAAAACATCAACCTGCTTCAACAAAGATTTGAGTCTGAGGTTAAAGTTCAAGTGATGAAACCAGAGACTGAGACGTCTCATTTATGTGAAGATCGAATGTAGTTGAAACCATGTTCAGTTCCCTAATAAACTCAATGTGGTTTAAAAAGTTTAAAAGGACTTTTATAACTATTCTATAAAGACAAACCTGAGTTTCCTTCAAAGCTTCGATGACATCATTTTATAAAATAAAAGTTATTTCTTGTAAAACTGATTCAGATTTTTATTTGACTGAATCGTTTCATGTTCCTGATGTGACTGACGTCTTGTTTCTGTGTTTGTGTGTTAAAGTGTGTGATGACGTCAGAGACAGAAGGAGCATGTGGCACCGCGGTGTCATCCACCTCCTGTCACCCAGGTTAGTTACGGTCGGAGGTGGTCGCCACGACGACGGGAACGGGCGTTTAGACGTCACACTCACCCCGAGGTAGAGGAGGACGCCGAAGGCGGCGAAGGGGCAGAAGAAGCAGCGAGCCAACGCTCGCAGCAGCCGAGGTTTGTTCTTGGACGACGCCACCTCTCGGTCCCATTCTCTGTAGAGACACGACGACGTTAAACACCGAGACAACGTTCGTCACATAACTGACATGAAACCAGCAGCTTCTCCCACTGTTCACTCACGTGACGCTTTTATTTGTCCACACTTCTACAACACAAACACGTTTAGACACCTTAGTAAATGTGAATATTTGTGGACGATTTCTGGTTAAAACTCTGAATTTGTAACTGTAACTGTAAGTGTTGGATTCACTTCCCACAACGTTGCTGGCAAACGCTCACAGAGCTCACGCTACTGAGACAAGCTGCATTGTTCTCTGACATTTAGAACCAGGGTGATCTGGCTGAGAGCTGCTGCGCTGACTGATGAGAGGAGGAGGAGGAGGAGGAGGAGGAGGAGTGAGAGGAGGAGGAGGGAGGAGGAGGAGGAGAGAGGAGGAGGAGGAGGGAGGAGGAGGAGGAGGAGGAGGAGGAGTGAGAGGAGGAGTGAGAGGAGGAGGAGGAGGAGGAGGAGAGGAGGAGGAGGAGGAGGAGGAGGAGGAGGAGGAGGAGGAGAGAGGAGGAGGAGGAGGAGGAGAGGAGGAGGAGGAGGAGGAGGAGGAGGAGGAGGAGTGAGAGGAGGAGGAGTGAGAGGAGGAGGAGGAGGAGGGAGGAGGAGGAGGGAGGAGGAGGAGAGGAGGAGGAGGAGGGAGGAGGAGGGAGGAGGAGGAGGAGGAGGAGGAGGAGGAGGAGGGAGGAGGAGTGAGAGGAGGAGGAGGAGGAGGAGGAGGAGGAGGAGGAGGAGGAGGAGGAGGAGGAGGAGGAGGAGGGAGGAGGGAGGAGGGAGGGAGGAGGAGGAGGAGGGAGGAGGAGGAGAGGAGGAGGAGGAGGAGGAGGAGGAGGAGGAGGAGGAGGAGGAGAGGAGGAGGAGGGAGGAGGAGGAGGAGGGAGGAGGAGGAGGAGGAGGAGGAGGGAGAGGGAGGAGAGGAGGAGGAGGAGGGAGGGAGGAGGAGGAGGAGGAGGAGGAGGAGGAGGAGGAGGGGAGGAGGAGGAGGAGGAGGGAGGAGGAGGAGGAGGAGGAGGAGAGGGAGGAGGAGGAGGAGAGAGGAGGGAGGAGGAGAGGAGGAGGAGGAGGAGGAGAGGAGGAGGAGGAGGAGGAGGAGGAGGAGGAGGAGGAGGAGGAGGAGGGAGGGAGGAGGAGGAGGAGGAGGAGGAGGAGAGGAGGAGGAGGGAGGAGGAGAGGAGGAGGAGGAGGAGGAGGAGGAGGAGGAGGGAGGAGGAGGAGGAGGAGGAGGGAGGAGGAGGAGGAGGAGGAGGAGGAGGAGGAGGAGGAGGAGGGAGGAGGAGGAGGAGGAGGAGGAGGAGGAGGAGGAGGGAGGAGAGGAGGAGGAGGAGGAGGAGGAGGAGGAGAGAGGAGGAGGAGGGAGGAGGAGGAGGAGGGAGGAGGGAGGGAGGAGGAGGAGGAGGAGAGGAGGAGGAGAGGAGGAGGAGGAGGAGGAGGAGGAGGAGAGGAGGAGGAGGAGGAGGAGGAGGAGGAGGAGGAGGAGGAGGAGAGGAGGAGGAGGAGGAGGAGGAGGAGGAGGAGGAGGGAGGAGGAGGAGGAGGAGGAGAGGAGGAGAGAGGAGGAGGAGAGGAGGAGGAGGAGGGAGGAGGAGGAGGAGGAGGAGGAGGAGGAGGAGGAGGAGGAGGAGGAGGGAGGAGGAGGAGGAGGAGGAGGAGGAGGAGGAGGAGGAGGAGGAGGAGGAGGAGGAGGAGGAGGAGGAGGAGGAGGAGGAGGAGGGAGGAGGAGGAGGAGGAGGAGGAGGAGGAGGAGGAGGAGGAGGAGGAGGAGGAGGAGGAG
>CM028921.1:502500-720000 GCA_016801845.1 Polydactylus sextarius
CCAGAGTTCAGTTCACCTCTCAGTTGGTTTTCATTAGATTAGATTATGATTTTATCTGCTGATGTTGACACCTTTTACATCCAACAACCAGCTTTAAATCATATAAATCAGACACGACCTGGTTCCTTCCTGTCCGACACTTCAAACAACTAAACCATCTGATCTGTGACGTTTGATATAAATGAGTTGACAAACCTTTCCAGCCTCTCAGAGAGGTTATCAGCCAGGTCAAACGACGGAGCCTTGTAGATGTCGGTCAGCTCCAACTTCTTCTTGAAGCCTTTTCTGAGCAGCGGTGTCGTCCACCTGTCCAACAAACACACACCACATGTATTAATGTAGCTGGAGATGGTGAAGTAACATATAGATGAAAATATGTGAACAATGACACACTGTGTGTGTGTGTGTGTGGCTGCAGGATGAAGTCAGCTCTGAGGTTTCTCAGTCAGACTAATGACAGAGGACACAGATACAGTCACATGTTTGTTTCTGATAAACACCAGTTTGAGTCAAAGCAACATCAACAACACGCAGGTGAAACTGAGACAAAGATAATTCACATGAAACCACAAAACTTAAACTTTAAACTCAAACAGCAGCAGGGACTCTCTATTATCCACATGTAACAACAAATACTCATGATAATAATAAAGTTGCAGTGATAAAAGAACATCAGTCTGTTCTAGAACTTTCCTCATCGCGCGCGGTTTAAATTCCTCCAGTGCGCAATTTTACGCACAAATGCGTCGCTGTGATAATAAAGCTACTAAAATATACCAGCGTCTCCCCAGGAGAGAAGAGGAGGAAGGTGTTGGTGTAATTACAAGACAATAAATAAATAAACGCAAACAGGACGAAAGAAGTCGGTTCCTGCGTAAAGTGAAGAAACGTAACCGAAGCAACAGGAGGTTTTTCTTCGGGGGGGAGGGAGGTGGGGGTGTCAAACTTCTTCATCTTCACAGTGAATCAAAGAACAACATGAATCTTACCAGAAGAAAAATCTGGAGATGAAGTTCGCATCTTCCACAGGTGACTTCTGCATCCTCAGCGCGCCGCCGCTTTGCTTTCTGTGCACCTGAGTCGTGTCCGTGCGCGTCGCTCACATTTGTGTGCGTGTGTGTTTGTGCGCGCACCCCCCCTCAGCCAAACCTAGTCCGACTGGACCCGACCCCCCCAGCCCTGAACGAAGTCAGAACAAGAAGTTTCTGCGTCTTGTTTTTCTCTCCACTTTCTCCGGTAGATATGATGTCACTGCTCGGTTTTCTTCCGTCCTGTCTCACACCCCCGGTGACTAAATATCCTCTGAGTTTCCTCTCCGGCCCCGCTGCGTGTCTCTCCCTCCCTCGGTGTGACAGGGGCAGGACAGTCCATCCTTTATGGGCTCCACAAAACCTGGTGGAGACCAACGTCACTTCCACACTGACGAGGACAGATTGAATATTGTGGCAACAAGCTGAGGCAGCAAAAAAAAAAAAAAAAAAAAAAAAAGAAAAAAGAGACACAACTGATCCAGTGAAACACCTGAAGACACAGATACTGATCCACATCACCCCAGGTCACAACAGTCAATGTGAGATCAGTGTTGATGGAAAACTTCAATAACTTGATGAAGAAAAGTCTCTTTATCATTTATGAAATAAAAATAAAAACAGCAGAGACAGAAACAGGACAAACTTCACAGAGTTGAAACTTTGTTCAGTTTCAGGTAACGAGCAGTTTCAAGAGAAGGGAGGATCAAAACCTCCAGACATTCCTCCACAGAACAAAGATAACACAATTAAAAATATGTGAGGATGTTTTATCTTCACACACAAACTGTGTCAGAGCTGCAGCTGCTGTTATTTCTACGAGTTTATCAGGAAAAACACGGTGCAAAGAGAAAAACACGAACAGTTTGTTGGTGAGAAATCAGAGTCAGATAATCAGACGTGAGAAGACGTGAAGCGACAGACAGAACGAGTCCGAGCTTCAGATCACAACTCAGACCGAGTTTAACTTATTACCGGAGGAAAACCTCCACGTCACAAAGACAAAGTGGTTTCCACGAAGATGAGAGTGAATCAAAGTCACAGAACAAAACAACAAAAGCAGAATTTCAAAGGAAGTTTCTTCATCAATACTAAAACCATCTGAGGCTCCAGTGTAGTGTAATGTTTCTGATAAAAGCCTCATTAGTTCACATATGAAGCTCATCCTGGTCTCTGATCAGTCTGTCAAACAGCAGAGCAGCTCGTAACATTATCACCTGTTTAATATCCTTCACAGCTACAAACACATTATGAGCCTGATGTGGTTGAATCTAAACAACTGGACGTTTCAGCTTCACCTCCCATCCTCTTCAGAACTGATACGATGACCTGATGAAGGAGAATCTCTACAAATATATTAGTTGTTTTTCTTTTCAAAACAAAGAAATGACACAAATAAACTGAGCAGTGACTGAAAACAAACAGATGTGATGAATAACACTGGACAGAAGAAGTGATCAATGAGACATGAATCATTAATCCTCATAATTACAACCTTTCATTTCCTGTTGAAAACAGTTTGAAAAGGTTAAGAACAGAGGCTGTGAGTTGAAACTAAACAATAAAACTATAAACAACATGAACACACAGTTTATTCACGAGTCAAACAGATAAACTGCTAATTCTTGTTACAAACTGCAGGAGACGTGTTGTCCAGCTGCTTCTTTACTCGTGTGACACATTGTGACCTTTACAGTCGATGTTGTTAAAGTTCCAGTGTTTGACCAGAGGGAGAGCGACCTCTACTGGATGTTTACTGTCCTCTACACCCAACACACCACTCTCTTTATTACTAGGAACAACTAATAAAAACCTACGTTTTTACAATAAATCCTTCATCCTACAGAGATTGAAATGTTATGTTTGTGTTGTGAACTTTTATAGAGACGCTGATTCAACTTTATGATCATTTCAGAAGATGTAGGTTGTGTTGCTGTTGAACTGATATTTAACCTGTAAACAAACCTGAGTTATAAGCTGCAGGTGTGGTTTACTGTCAGGACTGAATGTGTTTTAACAGGACGTAACTAATAAACTGACAATTCAGCTACATAACAGAACAAAGTTATAGAGATAATATATAATTTGTTTCAGTTACCTTGGACACTTCCTGTAGATTATCTTGCTTTAAATTAGAGCAAATCTTTAAAAGTTTTATTCAAAATAAAAATAAAGGAACACCCGTCAATCAATGCTAATGCTAGCTGTCGAGTTAGCATAAAATTAGCATACAGATATTTAAAACATACTTTAACTGCAGTCAAATAAGCCAGATGTACACTAACATTAACTATACGAGCTTTATTAACTATAAGAAATGACAATGTGTTGTAAAGACTAAAGTATTAAAAGGTGCGTTTTTAATGTCACAGTTTAAGCTAACATTAACATTAGCCTAAGCTGCGTCATCTACGTAATGACGCAGCAGAAACACAAGTGGCCGCAGCACATAAATGAGATAATATAGATATAATAGATAGCTCCACGTTAAGGTGAAACTAAACACACACACACACACACACAGACAGACACACACACACACACACACACACACACAGACAGACACACACACACACACACACACACACACACAGACAGACACACACACACACACACACACACACACACACACACACACACACAGACAGACAGACAGACAGACACACACACACACACACAGACAGACAGAAAGACAGACAGACACACACACACACACCCACACACACACACACACACACACACACACACACACACACACACACACACACACACACACACACACACACACACACACACACACACACACACACACACACACACACACACACACACACACACACACACACACACACACACACACACACACACACACACACACACACACACACACACACACACACGCATACACACACCCACACCCCCACACACACATTTATATATTTATATACATACACGGAGGTTAAATTTCCCAGTTCGCCGGCGGAGGGATATGACAGCGGACGTCCTCGTGGGACACCTTTATGGCGGCCATGTTGAACCGCCTCCTCCACCTGCGGCCTGAGGGAAACTTCTTCAGAAAGATGTCGTTTCTCCGCTACACCTTCCCCGCAGGAGAAGAAAGCGACGACAGTACCGACGAATTAGACTTCGAAAACTGGTCGGATAGAAAGTGTTCCGGCGTCAAGGTTAATGATGATAATTTCTTCTATTTTTTTTTCTCAAATAAAACGGACTAGCTAGCTAGCCTTGTAGCTAACTAGCTAGCTAGCAGCATCAACCAGATCACCGCTGCTAACAAGCTAATAGAAGCTAACAGAAGCTAATGTTAGCTAGTAGAATAAATATTAACCACGTCTGCGGGATGAAATCAATATGTTTGTCATAAAAAGTTATTGTTAAGTAGTTAAATGTGTATATGTAGTTTAGGTGGTGAAAGGTTGACTGTACTTTTTAAAAATGAACAAATACGAGCACAAATGTAGGTTTAGCATTACCGCCTTAATCAATACTATAATCAATAATTAATTATTAACTGATTTCAGGTTTTTATCTGAATGTGAATGTGGAGGAACTGGAATTTTTGTTAAAGATGACTAGTTAAACCATTGATGAAGTGACTCAAAACTGTTTCTGGTTTGTTGAATTATTGTTTATTTATTTTAGTCTAAACACAAATTAACTAAATAAAATGTTGGTAATGAGGTTGTAAACAGCTGGTGATGGACTGTCCTGTTGGATGTGATTTAAATTAGCTGAACGGGTGTTGAGACAGTTTTAGGAAGATGTTGGAAAACATCTGTAATTAAATAATGTGCTATTATGGAAGTTGTCTGATTTTATTTGTTAGTTTGGTTTGTAAATATAAAGAAGATAATGTCAAGAGCCAAGGTTTGGATACTATTATTATTACCTTCTGGTACTGTTGCTGGAGTAATATTACAGATGACACCTTTACACTTACAGTTTCACTTATGCCAGTTTGAGAAAAGAGCAGATGTGAAATGTAAATGTGTTTTTGGATAGTTTTCTAAATCTGTACATTTGTAGTTTGATGAACATACAAACACATTGTGAGTCGTTGAGTTAAAACGTGAACGTTATAAAATCTGTTTCACATCAGAGAACCAGATGTTTTTACTAATTATGGTGATTATGTCCAGCAGTGTTTACATGAACAGATTGTCACGTTGAGGTTTATCTTGATTTCTGTCGTAGTTGTGATGCAACTTTATATTGAACGTGGAGAAACTTTTCACTGCTAATGTCACAAACAGGAGCAGCTACAGTAACGTTAGCCACGTAGCATCGTAGCAGAAGTCGTGATGTGATGTTTGTTACAGAGTTTTTACAACGTCTTGTGAACACGTCAAAATCCAAACCCGTGCACTGCTTCAATCTAGGTCGTCGGACTCAGACAAACAGTTCGGTTCATCATTAATGTTAAATATCATATCTGCAGCATAATTCATGTGTTTACCTTCTGTTTCCTTCCTTTTCCCACAGGTTGTAGACGCCGCCGCCGCGGACGCTGAAGACGATGTGTCGGCGTTGAAACAAGCCGTCATTAACGGAGACATTGAGGCTGTTGAACAACTGCTGGACAAAGGTATAAACAGTTAAATAATAAAATACTATTACTAACAACTGACCTTCTAAAACAGGAGTGTAGTTGATTTTATGGAGGCAGGGTTTTAGTCTTATAGAGATCAAACATATAACTGTCTCTATAATCTGAGCAAATCAAGTTTCAGAAAGCACAAAGAAGTGTGTGATTGTGTGTGTGTTCAGTATGTATATGTGGCTTCAGGCTCAGATTTACTTTTTACATAATCACTTCATTGCCTCAGGTAACGTGATCTTGTTGTTGTGTTCTCAGGCGTGGACGTGGACACCAGGCTCGGATCAGACTGGACTCCTCTCATGTTCGCCGTCAGCGGCGCCAACTATGACCTGGCTAAACTGCTGCTGGACCGAGGAGCTAGCGCCACCTACAGTAAAGGTCAGAACATTTATCCTGGTGGTGGAGACGCTGACCTCTCTGTGATCCTGAACCCAAAGAACTAATACTAGTGCAGATTACGCTGCCGACTCGGACATGAAACAGCCATTTCTAATCCCGCTGACAGTCCCCGTTACGTCGCTGTCCAACTATTCACCTCCCTACGTGTCACCTTTTTTTAATTTCCTCACCTGCTGCAGCCAAAGGCCGGCGGACCAATCAGAGCTCTGCACCATACGCTTCATCTGACATTACTTAATGCTGATGACGCTTATCCACACAGTTGTTTTTAGTTCATGCAAACTGCAGCCTCATCTCACAGAGAGAAAAATTGAAGGCATCTGTTGGATCGAGGTCAGTCTGGGTAAAACGAAACATGGTGGGGGGGAGAAATCCTCCTCTGACAGTCACAGACACTGAAAGACATGAATCCTGAGGAACATGAAGTCACAGGATCATCGAGGAAACGTGAAACTTTCTGTTGTTGTAGTGAAACGATGGTGAAATGACAACGCAAAGGTTTAGTCAAAGGAAAATCAGATTCTCAAATATTTAATGATCTAGTGATCAAAACTATTAACACGAGTTCAACCAGTCATCATCATCACTGATCCAAACGTCAGTCAACTCACTTCCTTCTTTCTACCTCAGACGCAGGAAACGTGAGATAAAAAAAAGTGTCACATTTACCTTCAACATCACTAAGGACCAAGAGAAACAGTCTCCAGGCAGATTTCACCACAGAGGAGGAAACTGTTTTATATTGTTGTGGAGCAACAAGAGGAAGTCGACTGTTGAGAAACAACTTTGTCACGGAGAAATTCTAACACACTGGTTTATACCTTCACTGTTGATTCAATATTAAAGTAGAATTAGAAAAATCCTGCAACGTTATTGCAACAAAACATCTAAAATCATCACAACTTTCATCACATTTTTTTTGAAAAGCTGCTGAGAAAAGAAACAAATTAAAGACCTGAAGTGACCGTCTAACTTAGCAGAAGTGACCAAATAATAAATTAGTTAGTTGAAGAAGCTAAACTACGATGTTGGAGAAATTAACAGTGAAATCAGTAAAGTGAATAATGTGCTGAGGTGTCTCTGTTTTCATGAAGAATATGTTTCATATAAACGAACGTATCAGACGTTTACAGTTGACGTTAGTTTCCACATTAAGCAGCAGCCACAACGAGCACAACACACACGCTGGTAGATCTGCAGCTCAGTCAGATAACGACCGTGACCGTGACTAATAAGTTAAAGTTTAAACAACACATGAAAGTCATTTTTTTCTGTTTCCTGAGTCTCTTTCCTGCTGCAGTAATGAAACATGACTTAATTTTTCTGTCCTCAGACCGAGCGCTCTGCTCGTGATATCTGATGTCGGTTAATTCCCACAGTTAAATGAGTGTGTGTGAGCGATTTCACATGGTGTGGGCATCTGATGCTGGAGGCAGGTGAAGGAAACGATTAAAACGTGAAGGATGACGTGTGGTCACGTCCCGGTGGCAGCCGGAGGAATGTGGGACGGTCGCCGCCATCGCCGCCGCCGCTGTCACACACTCCACGCCGGTTCCTCCGGCCTCAGATTTATTTACACCAGTCGTCTGTGTACGCAAAACCAGGCCGTCTGGTTTACACCCACACACACTGAATATAAACACACACACTCACACACTGATATAGAGCCAAACATGCACAGCCACAAAGACTCAGGAACCACATACAGATGTAGGGGCCCCAGGTATACATGCACACACACACACACACACGTCTTCAGACACACACACACTGGTTGATTGGCGGAACCAAACAGGAACGGAGGACATCATCTCGACCGGTTTTATCAGGAGGAGACGGTTCCTCTGGAGTCTTAAACGCTGCTTCACTTCCTGATGCCAGATAAAACGCCACGACATCACCTCCACAAGGTCCCATTCAGACACTTCAGATCACGCCACAGTGTAGAATTTAATCTGAATTTATCCTCTGATTTATACGTGGTAGTTTACATTCACACCAGGTAGAATTAAAAACACATATTTGTCCTTTTCCTTCAAAAATATCTGTCAAAAGATAAAAACTATGATAGAAAGGCTTTACCTGAAAACCTAAAACCAGGTAGTGAATCAGCTGTTTTAACGACGATCATCATCCTCGATGGCGTCAATAAAAACAATCATCACACGTGTGACGTCGGTGTTTCATGTCTCACACTGTGACGTTATGAACCTGAACCTGTTTTCACCGTCCACAAGTCGCTGGAGTCTGAAGATACAAGTTCAAAAATCTTCGTTTTCAGTGACTGAAAACACCGTTTACATGTGAACGAAAGAACAAAACACATTTAAATGTGTATATTTTTAAAAATAAACAGCTAATCAGCTAATAAACAGCACAACTAGACGGCTACTGTTACAGGATATACCGACTTTTTCACAGTAAGAAAAAAAAAGCCAAATTTAGTTGAGAATAGACAAAGAAAGCAGAGTCTGAGTAAAACATCTCAAAACTGCTGGAGAAAGAAATGATTGGTGTAATTTAAAAGCTCATAAAACTATAAAAAAGCAAACATTAAAGATAAGAGCAGCGAGTAAAGCTCATAAAAACTTCTCATAAATCACTCGCTCAGATTTTTACTAAATCCTCTGACGTCTTCCTCTGAGTCTTCACCAACAAAACATTGATGTTGTAGAAAAATATATAAAAATACATAACTAACCAGACACTGAGTCTGTGTTTAAAGTTGTTCATACGCTGTAGTTTCTTCATGTGACTGTCGTCTCGTCCACAGATAACTGGACGGTGCTCATGACCTGTTGCTCCGCGTACGGCAGCGAAGATAAAATCGCTCGTTGTGTTGAGCTGCTTCTGTCCAGAAACGCTGATCCTAACATCAGAGACAGGTGAGTGTGTGTAACGTCACACCCTTATTGGTGTGGGTCGGGTAGAAACGCTGAGGAACTGGGTCACATTTCCTCCTTTGATGCTCTCGTTCTGTTTCTCTGCCATGTGGGAGCAGTATGCAGCGCTCCTCCATACACAGCGTATTTGTGTGGAACGTCCTGTTATGGCATGTGCATGTACAGACGGACAATCAGACAGTCAGACAAACAAACACACTCACAGTGTGTGTGAGGGAGGATTGTGGAAGCTTTTGTTCACATTTAGACCGAACCCAGGAGATGGAGTTTAGTAACATGAGGTTCAAATGTTAGAACAGTTGGGTTAAATATCAGGTGTTTAACAGCCTTCTTTGATATCGTTGAGGCCTGATTTCTCAGCAGCTTTTCTAGAAAATTGCAATAAAAGTTGTGATGTTTTAGACGTTTTGTTTCAGGTTTTTCTCTTTCTAGTTCTATTTGAACCAGGTAGTTAAAGTGAAGGTATAAACCAGTGTGTGTCAGTGACGAGGAAGTGAGTTGACTGACGTATGGATCAGTGTTTACCTGATGATGATGATCACGTCATCATTAAATCCTGGAGGATCTGAACTACTCCTGCTCCTGTTAAGAGCTGTAATGTTTTTAATTTCCTGTGTCACTGTTTAAAAAAGTCTCACCTATTTCATTAACGCGTCGTGACGAGTATCGTGTCGGCAGATACAACTAGATGATGATGATGATGTGAATAAAGCTGAGGATGATCTCAGGGTCGAGGATCAGATAAACATGGATGAACCAAATGAGACGTCTTACCCACAGAGCACTTCCTGTTTATGTTGGTTACATCCAATGTATTTATGTCGCGCCGCTCCTGTCACCTAGCAACAACAAAAACAACAACGTCTGTTGTCGAGAGAAAAAGAATCAGTGTAAATTCTCTGTTACAGAAAAAATATGACAAATCAAAAACAAGCTCCTCCTACTACTGAGGTCACGTGACTTATCTTTAACACGTCCACATCACAAACCTTCACCTTTAGCTGTTTCAGCTAACTTAGCTAAATTAGCATCATTAGCCTTCAACATGATGTGTGAATGGTTGATGAGTTGATATATTAGCTACTTTAGCTAAGATAACTAAGTTAGCTAACTTTGCTACATTAGCTCATTTAGCTACTTCAGCTAACTTAGCAATGTTAGTCTTTGAAATGAGACAGTCTAGCCTCCAGAGTTACCAGCTACTGATGCTAACGTTGCTACATGAGCTAAGTGTTACCCTGTTACTGGCCACGTTTCCTGTCGCAGCGACGATGTAAAAGTCTGGAATGTGATAAATTCCTTGTTGATGAAAAGAATGCAGCGAGTTCGTTTTTTTTTAATCATTTTTCATTGTTTCCATCTGGATCAGTGGGTTTCTGCTGTGTCAACGTGAGGATGCAGCCCCCAGTGGCTTTATTGTTTAGTTCTCACTGATCCCTCACCACTCTGTCACTGTCAACACACACACGGACACGACACGCTGCAGCATTAGGAAACTGATTGGTTCCTTCCCAGACAAAATATTTGAAACAAGGTAACGAGACGCAGAAGGATGCAGATGATGATGATGAGGAGGTGCAGATCCAGAGATGAAGACAAGGTTCATGTGGGTCCAGAGGATAAACGTCTTCCTCCTCCTCCTCGTCTCTTACGTCTGAATATCAACCCAATGATCAACACCAGCTGCTTGTTGCTCTGTCGTATGTAAACATTCGTTCTCTGTCATCTCGTCGGCAGCAGCAGCACAATGTGGAGTCCATTGTCTCTGTGTGTGCTTTTTTATTTTATCTCATTTTATAAAAGCACTTTTCCTTCTCTGAAACATCACCGGCTTTATTTTGTAGCTTTAGGTAAAATGAGTTAAACACAGATTCTCTGATCTAAAATGTTTTTGTGTTGCTCAACAAAGGTCTGACCAAACAATCTGAGACGGTGCAGCTCACAGAGCATTTCCTGTTTACATCGTTTATGTCTCTAGAGTGTTTATGTGACACGCTACTCCCGTTGCCTAGCAACAGCAGCAGCACCGATGCTAAAAGAAAAAAATCACTGAAATCTTTATGTAGGGGAGATAAAATAATATAAAATGTTTTAGGTAAAACAAGCTCCTCCTCCTACTGAGGTCACGTGACCTTTATCTTTAACTTAACGTCCACATCACAAACATCAGCTGCTGCTGCAATGAATCATGGGATATGTTGGACTGTGAAGGATCCAACTGTTGTAGCTTCACGTCTTCAATTTAAATGTTTCTCAGAGATTTTAGTTGGTTCTTATTACAACAACATGCGCTCAAGTCTGTTTATTTCTACACGTTTTAGTCGGTCAGTTAAAGTTTTGACGGTGGTTTGATGCGTCACGTGTTGGAAGCAGCAGCGTTCACATCGTCAGAAGAAGGAAGTTCAGACGCGTCTTAATGACGACACTTGACTCTGACGTTAGAATGATCCACGATCAATAATAATAGAACTGAACAGAACAATGAACTCTGACGTCGGTTTAACGTCTTTATTTAAATATTGTTGTGATTTATTTAAACTCGCTTCGCTGCAGTGACTCAGGTGTTGTTCTTCTATGTCAGGAAAGATGTTGACACTATTGTCTGCTCATCGATCAGTGTGAAGGTCACACACACACACACACAGTTACTGTGTGTGTGACCTTGGTACCTTCCTCATCGTTGGGAAAATAACTGCAGCTCCTGATGTGAACTGACCTGTTCTCATGGTCAAAGAGGAAGTGACGTCAAACTGTTTGACTTCATGTGGAACATTAACCTTCGATTTCTTGGAAGTTTATCAGAGGAAGACGAGAGACGACGACGAAGGTTCACACCTGTTGAACAAACAGACGACGGTGAAATTAACAGACGATTCAACGTTTTAACAGATGAAACTTCACAGCGACAAAGAAGAAACAAACACGACTGTAAATGACAAGTCGAGTATTTTATAGATTTACAGTCTTTTTATTATTATTATTACTATTATTATTATACAGTGTGAACTGAATTTAAAGAAACATAACACAAGTTACAACAGTTAAAAATATATTTAGAAACATAAACTTAAAAACTATGCTGGAGTTTAACTTAATAACATTAGACAGCAAATAATTTATATAATATTTTATAGAATAAATAAATGGATGTAATTAGATTAGATGATTAGTTTAATGTGTTTTATTGATTCTGTTCAGCCCAGTAACTACACATAATAAAAATATTGAACTTTCACAATTTTCATTTTATTTTAATTAATTGTATTTTATTTTTTTCATTTTATTTATTTATTTGCACATTACACAGGTTATGTAATTATATAAAATATAAATGTACTTTTTTACAGTTTATAGATTTAGATGAACATTTTTATGGATTATAAATTTTGTAGTTTTAGATTTTTTTTTTACAAACTTATAAAGTTTTACTTCAATTAATTTCCATTTCTAAGTTTTTTCTTCATTATCTTATTTATTTAACGATGTTTCATGTTTTTTTTTTAACCGAAACACAAAATCAAATTGTTGAAAATAACAAAAACAATGAGAACATAAAAGGTGTGAATATAAATTCACCTTCTCAGTTTGTTTCTTTGAAAAATGTTTTAAATATTAAGATCCAGTCAGTTTATAAACCTGATAAAATATTCAAACACAAACTCTAGTTTTCTTGTTAACGTTGATGTAAAGTAACTTTAGTTCCAGTCGTGGTTGGTGTTTGTTTAAAAAACCCGTCGGTGACTCGTCTCTTTAGTTCACATATAAATCAGTGGGAAAGTAACCGAGGTGATAAATGACTCCAGGTCTTTTCCCACATCTGTAGATGAATGTGTTTTATCTTCATCAGCCGCTGAGTTGATAAGAAAAGACGAGTTTGATTTATGTTCAGAAACGAACAAACAGCAGAAGAACCAACGTCAACGATTGGGTCAGAGTTTATAAAAACCTGTCGTCAGCTGCTTCTATTCTGCTTCTTTTAAAATAAAATGATAAAACCAACATGTAGTGAGACGGAGACGGAGGATGAAGACAAACTATTAAATAAACACAACGTTACATCGTCCAAACTTTAAACTTCTCTTTCTGTTGACGACCGAATCACTCATTGATCATCACAGAGACTAAAACACGACGTGTCTGAGCTTTTAAATCGATAAAACACGTGTTCAGAGTCATTTCATATTCATGTGTAGATCAGAGGGAGTCAGGTCGTCTGATCGTTACCATGATGAAGAGTCAACGTAGATAAATGATGTTCTGGTCCAGGTTGAAACGTGTCCTGGTTTTAACATGTGATGTTAGTGAATGTTAAAGATAATGTTTGACATGGAGAGAGTCTGTTTAGTGACAGGCAGCAAACGTTACTGGAGGTTTAGTGTGAGACCACGTAGCGACTACAACGCTGGTCTGGCTACATTTACATCAGCTAACGTTAGCTTAACAGCAGCTACGCTAACCTAGGAAAATATCTGACCTGGTCAGTTTTATCACCTGCTCCTCGTTCTCTCTTCAGGGAAGAGACGGGGAAAGAAACTGACGTGACGTCACCGACCAGACTGGTTGGTTTGTAGTCGAACCGGTTACGTGTTTTCAGAAGCAGATAAATCAACAATTACACCACAAACATGGTCTGGACTCACTGATAGTTTCATTTAAATGAAGAGACAGGACGTGTGATTCAGGGTGTTAGTCAGAGTGGATCAGGAGCTCATGTTTATCTCTACGTTCACTGTCATTCTTTTGTTTTGATCCAAGGACCAGTGGGTCGACAGGACATAAATACACAAATAATCTACATGTGAACACGTCAGGTGATCAGATGGCGTTTGCTGCCCCCTGCTGGTTCATCTGCTCCTTCACCACATCTCTTACGTCGGCTCTAAAATCTCTATAACATGAATAAACTATTATTGTTTTATATTTTATGTTACAATCATTTCTCTCCAATATAAAACGTCTTAATTCAGAGTTTGAAGACTCGTTTTAAACCAACGATGAATAAATTTAATACAAGTTTAAAGTTTAATTCTTCATGAGCCGTAATTTCTTTCTCTTCTTTTTCTCGTTTTCTTGTTTAAAGGTGAAAAATTGATTTAATTAATGCGTTTATTTATTTTTATGTCTGTTTCTTGTTTTAGAGTCAATATGAAGATGATGTTTTATTCATTTTAAATCTTGTATTTTATGTTAAAGTGAACTTTCCTTTGTTTAACAAACAAATAAAATGTTACATTGTTACACTTCTACAACGATGTTACTGTGTTATGTCTTAAACGCTATAAATTAGTTCTTTTATATAAAACCATGTCTGCTGTTATTTAACAGACGTCTTTAGTTGAATTTCTTCTTCTGTGGTGTCGTGTCCTGCAGCTCTCAGATGACGTGTGTGTTCCTGGCAGCGAGGGAAGGTTTCAGTAAAGTCATCAACCTGTTGGTTTTACACGGAGCAGACGTCAACGTCCAGGATGAGCACGGTTACACGGTGAGTGGCAGTTTACCTGCAGCTCAGCATCGTTTTAAAGATGATTAACAATCGCGTCGGTCGTGCTCAGGCGTTGTGTGTGGCGGCGCAGTACGGCAGAGCGGACGCCGTGTTGAAGCTTCTTCAGCTCGGAGCCGATAAAACCATCAGGACCAAGTCTGGGAGGAGTCCTGCTGATCTGGCTGCTGTTTCCAAACACTCACAGGTACATGAAGGATCCATTAAAGTGACGTCCAGAGCAACATGAACCAGAGTCTATTTCACCATGAATACGAGTCAAACTCTCGTTGGTTGAAGTAATATCCAGTTTGACCATCTTTTGTTTTCACAACCAAATAGTTAACAATGAAAGTAAATGGGGCAGTCAGCCAAACGTATCTAAACTGTCATTTTTTAACCACTAATAAAGCTCAAAATATCACTTCACTTCAGCAGTAGCATGAATAGGGTCCCTACATAAACTGAAGTACTGATAACTTAGTAAGTGAACCCAGAGTTTATTAAAACACTGTTTTACAAGACTTACCCAACGTCTGGTTTTATAACAACTGGTGATGAAGGATGTTCCACATCAGCAGATTCAACATTTTACTGAACAACAGGCCGACGTGTCTGTGAAGAAAGAAAAGAAAAATGATGAATCTGCTGATCTGGAACGTCAGAAATAAACATGATTATGTTTTAAAACAAGGAAACATTTGAGCATTTAAATTAATTCACCTGAGAGAAGCTGATACGACGTCTCACTACAACTACACGTCTGTAACATTTAACATCTAAAGACACATTTTGTTTCTTTTCTGTTATAAATAAATAAAATTCACATGGATCCATAAAACCTGTTTGATGCCTCAACAGATTAGTTCTATATTAAAGAACCAGGCTGTTGAGTTAAAGAAATCATAGAAAAACAAAAATAAAACTTGTTCCAGTTTATAAACTTAAAAGATAAATAATTTAAAATGAATCTGCTGCATGTTGAAAAGAAACAAAAATATCAACGATAAACTGTTAAAACACGTTTCTGTGAATCTTTCTTTTTCTTTTTGCTTCATTTCTTAAATCGTGTCTTTACTCACGTCGTTTGTCCTCAGATCGTCAGGATCCTGACGTCTTCGTTCAGCGTCTCTGCTCCTCAGATCAAAACCACCTGTGAAGCTGCGTCCTCTAAAGAAAGGTACAGCAGGAGGATTGATGGAGTTTAGACATGAAAATAAACCTGGTCCTGGTTTCTCACCTTTAAAAGCAGAATCAGTTGAAACCAGGACGTTTCTCTAAATCTTCATGGATCCAGTTTTAGTTTGTGTGCGTTTGTCGCCCCCTGCTGGTTTCTCTCGTCTCGTCTGTGCAGCAGGTGTCGCTGAACGAGACGTAAACAACAACAAACGAGTGTGAGGAATGTTTGGTTCCAGTCTGGACTCAGACACGATGTTTGTCCCCACGAATCTCAGCAAGTTGTTGTGTAAAATGTCTCAATCAGCTGCCGACTAGTTCACACACCAGAGGCTTCGACATGACTGAGGCCAGACTGGTTCCTCTGAGCATCAGCCTGACTGAGGTTTCTCTGACGAGTCTGAACTCAGTCACACTGACGATCAACTCGGTCAGAGGTCAGAGGTCAGAGGTCAGAGTCAGACTCAGTGAAGCTGTAGTTTTCATTCTTATCACAGTCAAGACAAGTTTATTTGTACAAAACTAAATTTATCTACAGTTTCTTTACAATGTTGTAGAAGATAAAAACCAACAGTTCAAACAGCAGAGGAGAAAGACAGGAAGAAGCCTCCAGAACCAGGACCAGGACCAGGACCAGAACCAGCTCGTTGGACTGGTTGGAAGAAGAGAACAAGACCTTTTAGATGAGACATTTTATAATAATAATAATAATAATAATAATGAGCTGTGTTTCCACCAATAAGTTCCCTGTAACGTTTAGGAGTCGAGTTCTTGTAAATTAACACGTTAGCTCCTGTGGTGGAAACGCAGCAGCTGATACAGAGACACCTGCAGAAAGTGAATAATGCATCATGGGAGTTCATCACAGCAGCCTGATCCACCACAAACAACAACAAAAACATTAAGCTTATGAGACAGGATGTTTCTTATTTTCACAATAAAAGCTGTCTCGTGTGATCCTGACATGTTTGGTAACTTCAGTGTAGAAGTAATAAATTGACTCATCCAGGTCCTGAAGTTCGACAACCTGGTTGTTGTTTTTTCCTGTAGTTTAACATCTTAAAGTTCAGCTCCGTCTCCTCCTCAGCGTCATTAAACTCGACGACCTGAAGCTCCTCCTCCACGGCCTCGACCTCGGCTGCCTCTCTGACATCATGGCTGTGAGTATTCATCGTCACATCGCGCTGGAGGAAGATTTCAGCTGCGTAAATTTTTTTCTGTCGCTGCTTCTGTGTCGGTGTGAGACAATATCCGTCTCATCAGAGAGAAGCAGAGACGTCGTGTTTAATAAAGAATTAGATCTTCAGGTGAGATAATGCAGCTGCATCTCTGACATCCAACAAGTCGAGAAACGACTCGTTTACATATTTTCACCGACGGCTCAGTAACGGATCCAGTGTCGTCCTGAGCTAAAGAGGGTCGAGGTCACTATCTGATATCTGGAGCTGCAGGTTCACGGTTGTTGTTGTGTGAAGGAGCTTCATGCAGGTACAGCTGTTGGAGGCCGCCGGAGTCGAGAGATGAACAAGATGTGATTCGTTAAATGCTGAGTGATGTTTTCATTCCTTCACAGGAACATGACATCACCTGGGGATTTCTGTTGACCATGGAGGAGGACGACCTGGAGAAGGTATCTGTGTTTCTGTCACAGATGATTCACTTCAACACCAGAAACCAGGAGACAAAAAACCGCGTCTGAGTTTTTAGACGAGAAACGACTCAGACTCATGTATCGTTGTGTTTCTGAGGCTGTGAAACATTTAATTCTTTGTCACTGAAGTTCATGAATCAAAATAATTCAGTTTCCTTCAGCTGCTACAAAGTAGACAAACGAGAGAAAAACATAGTTAACATGTTGTTTTAAAGGTCAGATTGAACCAGAATTTATTTTTTTTTACTACGACTGATTCAAGTAAACCAAAAAACTATTATAATATTATATATAATATTAATTTAGATGATCTCTAAGATAAATTAGGTTAATGAATGTCAGAGCTTATGTTAAAGGTGTATTTCGTATAAAAACAGACATAACGTTTAAGCATCAGTTGGTATCAGACGAATGTTTGTGTGTCAGGTCGGCGTCTCTAATCCGGTTCATCAGCAGAAGTTACTGAACGCCGTTCGACAGATGAAACCGGACCGAGTCGACCTGGAAACCATCGGACGACTGGGAGTGTCGGATAAAAGGTGACGATGCTTCAGGTTGATAATGACGTTGGTTTGACTGAGTGAGGAATGTGTGATAAACCTCAACCTAAAGAAAAAGAACCGGAGCCAGAAACAAGGTTTGATGTTTGTGGTAAAAGTTTAAACACTTGTCAGCCACACACCTCCAGCTCCAGGCCTCCTCCGTCTGCTGTAAAGCTGCGTCTGTCCTCCTCCGCTGGAAGTCGTCCATCAGAGCATCTCTCTGTCCGTCTCCTCCCCCACCTCCGCCGCTCTCAGCCAGCTCCTAATGGTTTAAGCGGAGCTGTAATGATTTGTAAGGTGAGAGGAGATGGAGAGGCAGCGGCGTGGAGCAAACAGAGCCGTCGCACCGCGCCCCATCACTTCATGAATCCTGAGACTGGAAACCAGACGAGCTGCTTCACCATCGCTGTTTAAATGAACAAATTAGTAGAAAAATCAACGTTAGAAACATGTCGACGCATCAAAGTAACAGTTCAGTTTAAATATGTAAATAATCGAAACGTCTGACGAGAAACAAGATGTTAACAGGTCGTTGGTTTTATAAGAATCATCAGACTCATGAAAACATCTACACAAACATTTAATTTAACACTTAAAGTTAAAATCAACTTGGTTCTGCAAATACAGGAAGTAGACATGAGTCAGATGAGAATAACATGAAAAAGAAGTTAAAATATAATATTTAACATGTTTCCTATTTATAAAACACCTGGAAACTGAAATAACAATTTAGACAAATAATCACTAGTTGTGAATCTTTAATTAAACTTTAAACTTTTATTTTACTGTGAAAGAATAAAAGAAACAACAGGAGACTGGATCTTTAAAGTTTCACAACATCTGAAACCTGTGTTTTACCAACATTAACAACGGCTGTTAATGTTTTAAAGGTTAAAGATCAGAGGATTTGATCCTTTTTAAAATCAGTTTATTAATATTTATCAACCGGTTGATAATCTCATCTCAATATCATCAACCTGACGCCAGTGGAAAGTTAACTCGTATAAAGTAAAACTGTGTCAGTTTTGATCCGTTTAATTCTTTTTCTAAACATTTTAAATCGTCTCATTCGTGTTTGATGCTGCTCATCAACAGTTGGTGGCGATAAAGTGCCAACAGACGTGAACGTGAGTAGAGTCGATCCTGTTGCAGCGTCTTCCCACCGGGCGCCGTCATCCCATCATCACTCTGCTCCTCTAGATAAACTAACAGCAGGAGAAGGGAGGCGAAGCTGCAGCGGCGGTTCACTGACACTGTTTACTCGCCGCTCTGACAGAGTGTGAGCAGCGCCGGGACGGCTGCTGCACCCGCCGGGGTGGGGGGTGGGGGTGTACCATTAAGATAAGAAGCTATCAATAAAGCTCCGGACCAGAGAGCCTGACGGATATAAATAACTAATTATTTAAGTGGGGACGGGTTAGAAGAGGGCGGGGGCTCGGCCACCTGCAGGAAAACACATGACGGATGTCGACACGGAGTTTGGTCCAAAACATCAATCAGTCTGAACGTCACGGCCGCAGCTTCACACCACAGACGTGGTTCAACGTGGACGACCGCATGAAAACTAGTTTACTGATTATTTATCACGTTTGATCAGGATCTGATCTTCTATCAGTAACAACCGTGATGTGATTCAGGTCCTCAGATCAGTAAGAGAAGATGATCTATTTAACTCGATCGGTTCTGATGTGACGTTTTGTTTTTAAATGTTTTTATAAAAAGAGTCAAACCAGACGTGTTGTTGTTGATCAGCTGTGACTCAGAGTCTTTTAGTTTTAGATAAAACAACAGGTCAGAGCTGGTGAGCAGGTATCTGACACGTTAACACGGGTCAACGTCCTGCTGCTGCTTCAGGTCCCAGACACGTTGGTCCTTGTTTCCTGAAGTTTGGTCTGTTGACTCGTCTTTTCTCTGATTGGTTCCTGAGACGAGACTAAACGTCCTCATCGTCTTGTTCTTGGCTACGTGTCGTGACCTGCCTGGTGCTGGGCTGCTGGTGTTGGTTGAATGTTTATGAAGGAGCAGTAGGAGGTGGAAACAGTAACAGATGATATAATATTGGATAATCAATGAATCAATAGATCGTCTCACCTCTAGTTGTTCTTCACATTGTTTCACAGTAACGAGGAAATGTTCAACTTCCTGATCAGCCTCCAGAGTCACTGCAGGTTCCTGACCGAGACGGTTCAGGACGTCATCAACAGTTTCCCTCGACATCCTTCTCAGGTACAAGTCGTCTGTAACGATGCGTCTGATTGGACGTTTTTATTGTTGTAACAAACTGTTGAACAGTTAAACAAAATGTTCCCTCACCATTGTTTTATAAACTGTTTCTCGTCTCTTTCTGGTGCAGCTCGTTTTCTCTTTGGATCCAGAGAAAAAGTCCCAGATGATCTGCAACCAGCTGGTGGTCCAGATTAAAGACCTGCAGACGGAAGTCAGAAACCTTCACAACCTGCTCTGTGTGGTCAGGAAACACGCTAACACAGTAACACACTAAAACACACACATGTAGATGTTGCAGCAGCTTCATGTGTCACGTGTTCGTCTGTAAAAGCTCAGAGACTCAGATGTTGAATATGAATCCTGGCGAGCTGCGACAGGTATGTAGGAGTTTTTACATGTGTGCACCTGACTCCGCGTGTGTGTGTGTGTTTGCGTTCGTATCCACGAGGAGAGAGTCGTTCCTGACAGGCCGAGTCTTCACAGCCCATAAGTCAGCAGCTGTGACACGGAGCTGTCAGCACACAGACGATGACTGGACGGATGGGAGGAGAGGGCGGGGTGAGGGAGTTTAAGAGGGAGAAAGGGCTGGTGGGTGGAGGCGGGAGGGGGTAAGGAAAGGAGGTGGGTCGGTGGTAAATAGAGGTGTGTGTGTGTGTGTGTGTGTGTTTTCGATCCAGCGGTGAGGACGACCTCGCTTGTGTTTGACAGGAATCTGACGGTGAATGGAGCCCATGTGGAGCCGCTGGCTCTGAGCCCTGAGGAGGGGGGGCCACACACACACACACACACACACACACACACACACACACACACACACACACACACACACACACACACACACACACACACACACACACACACAAAACACACACACACACACACACACACACACACACACACACACACACACACAAAACACACACACACACACACACACACACACACATATAAAACACACACACACACATATAAAACACACACACTCTTGCTTCCTTTAGATTCTCAGCTACTCAGCTAAAACCAAACCAGCTCTTTTCTTCAGTAACTGAAATAAAAACTGCAGCAGCAACATCAGATCCTCCAGGATTTAGCAACACAGTAGCTTTTAACTCAGATTCAACCAATAATAACAATAATCATCATCATCACCAGGTAAACGTTGATCCATACGTCAGTGAAATCACATTTACCTTCAACATCACTAAGGACCAAGAGAAACAGTCTCCAGGCAGATTTCACCACAGAGGAGGAAACTGTTTTATATTGTTGTGGAGCAACAAGAGGAAGTCGTCTGTTGAAAAACAAGTTTGTCACAGAAACAGACGGAGAAAGTTAGAAACACAGGGAGGACGTGAGACCAGACACGTCACTGGTTTACACCTTCACTTTGATTCAATATTAAAGTAGAATTAAGACAAAATGTCTAAAAACAACAACTTTCATCACAGTTTTTTAGAAAATCTGCTGAGAAATTAGACAAATTAAACCTTGACGATCTGAGCAAAGACCTGACGTCACTGGAGAAACTGGTTGATGAGTAAAACATGAGACGTGAAAGTCAAAATCTTCTGGGACGACTGAAACAACTGTCAAAGAGTTCATTTCTAAATGTCAGTTTGATTTAATATTGACCAATCAAAAGTTAGAATGAAGTGTCACCAGATGTGTGAGCAGGAAATCAGAGCAGCGCCGCCCGGTGGAAAACTGGAGTATCAACCAATCACGTCTCCTGTTGAACTGGTCCACGTCAGTATCAGGTCTGTGTCTGATCCTCTTCTTGATGAAGGTGACGGGTCACGACCTCCAGATGAAGCTGTTCCAGGGGGAGGAGAAACTTCCCAGCATGCACCAGGACAAGGATGCTGTTGTCAAAAATGTTAACGATTTAATTAATAAACAAATCAATACATTTAACTTATTAAGCTAACTTATCGCTAGCCGCTAGTCAGTAACGGTTATTAGCGCTAGCTAGCGGGACAAGGAGTAAAAAAGAGAAATGGGATCGATCCTTCGTCTGAGAAGTTGAAGGAAACTTGACGTCAGTGTTTCCGTTTGTAACTAGTTCATAAAGTTACAAACTCTACTTCAGTTTGAAGTCAAGATGCATCGAAGAACTGATGCATCAATAACGGTCTTCTCATCTCAACGTGAATCAACTGGACGTAGTTTAAAACAGTCAAACTGCAGCAGTGAGGTTCAGAGGTTGAACAGGAGGAAGATGAAACATGAAGCAGCTGAGAACCAACATTCACACGAACAGAAAGATGAAAACTGTTGCTACATGTCTGCTCTGCCCTCTGGACTTCAACTGATACCAACCAACCGGGAGCTGACGCGTTTAAAGATAAAGAAGAAAAAGTCAATGAACCAAATAAAAACCTCATGCATGATTTTACTTTGAAAAACCCTCATCTACTTCCTGGAATGTGAATATTCAGTCTCAGACGTGAAACTGGTAAATCAAACTGAAGTTTGATTCATTAATTAACAGTGAGACTCAACATGTTCATCAACGAAGATCCTTGTGAAGCTGCAGATGTTTAATGAAGTAAACAAGTGTTGATCAGTTGTGAAGAGATGGTTGTCTAGTGATGGTTGGTGATGTTGGACGTAGAAACGTCTGGACTGGATGTTGTCTGGGTCTAAATCTGAGTTCAGGGTGATGGTGAAGTTCCTCTGTTGACGGTACAAAGGACTGAGGTTAGTTTGGAGCAGATGGAGGTCGGTTAGTTAGAGTGGTGGAGGTTTCACCTGAACCACAGACCTGGTCTGAGACCGGGACTGGATCTGTCATGTTAGAAAACTGGAGGAGTCTGAAGAGACTGACAAAGAGCGACAGCCAATCAGAGGAGGGATGTGAGATAAATGCTGCTGCCGTCTCACTGATTCACTCACAACCACGTTTAAAAGTCTGACGTTTTAACGCTTTTTCTTTCATTTTCACTTTCTACAAACTCCCCGCGTCTGATCCAGATGTTACCCGGTACCGGGGAGGTCTGCTGCTGATTTCAGCTCCACCGTGAAAACCAGCGTGTTGCCATGGTGATGTTTACGCCCCGGTTTAGCGGTTTAGTCTGTGTCGGAGGCAGCGTCTTCACGGTGCTCGTCAACAATAAGCGGCTGTAAATCACGGTGAGAAGCAGCGGCTACATCCTGTCTAGTTCACGTGACCAGGCGTAGAGTTTGGTGGCGTCCGCGGTGTGATCGAGTCAATCACTGACAAGTCTTGTAGTGTGAACACTACAGGTCTCAGACCAGTTGTTGAGACTCCACATCATGGAAACACAAGTCGCCAACGATCACGACAGAGACTGAGACTCACTGATCGATGGTGAAGTCGACTGGTGTGAACTAACTTGGACTAATGTGGACTAACGTGGACTATCCCGTCCACATCAGTAGCAGCTTCTGGGTATTTGTGATGCGCGTGCCAGACCAAAATGACGGGAGAAAATAACTTAAAGCTGTTGACCAAAACGTAACTTTAAAACAAACACCAACCAGGGTGAAACATTCGTGGAATCTCTTTTCGTAACTGTCCGTCCGTGTTGCGTTTGAGTCCCGTGGGAACAAACGGTTCCCGCTTCTCGTTACAGACGTTTCCTGATGTTGATGTAAGACTCAGAGACGTTGGTAGAAATGTGTGTTTGGTGCCAGACCACGAGTTTTACCAGAAGAAGCTCGAGCTGCTTCGTATCTTCAGTTTTCTCACATGACTCCACTCATTCCTCAGAGGATTTGACGCAGGAAGTTTTTCATGACTCAGACGTTTCTGGTTTGAGTGAAACTTTAATCAAGATCGTTGATGAGATTAAAACGACCTGACGCTTGTCCAACTTCCTGTTTCCTGTGTGACGTCGCGTCATGTGTTTGTTCTGTAGATGAACCCAGCTGATCCGTGTCAGCTTCCTCCACCTGGTTCCCGTGGCGACCGGAGGCTGCGGTTTCTCCTCGGCGTCGCTCTGAGCGTGATCGGCGCCGCCGTCACCGTGTTCCTGAAGAAGAAGTGAGAATATTTAGTTACGTTTGATTATTGAGTTTGAGTCTTATTTATTTTAATGTTTTATTGATAAATTTAATGGAAAAGTTTCTTTTTGTTGTTTGATCAAAATCAGCCGGAAGTTTGTTTTTTTTTCTGTTAAATTAAAAAAAAAAAAAAACTGATCTGATGTTAATTGATTATTTCTGATCAATAAAAGGTGTTGAATTGTATTTCCTGTGGCTCCTTCAAAACAAAAGATGCTCAAATGTATAAAAACCGTTTGTGTGTTGAATTTGGAAAATTAAGGATTTTTCAGTTGAATTTTGTGGAACCAGAACTTTTAACTTCTGCTACAGTTTGTTTCTTTGTATCTTCAGTCAGATGTTTGGTTTCATAACTTCTCTGGTTCATGTTTCTCAGGTGACTTCCTGTTGAACTCAGGTAAATTAAAGCTCTGAGGACACAACCCGACCTCACACGAACATGACAAACTTTATTTTTCTGATTAAACTGGATTTTTATTTCAGACTAAAAAAGAAAATCTCCTTGTTGTTTTATGGGTTTTTCTTCCACGAGGATCATGAAGGATGAAGAGGAGGAGGAGGGTGAGGGGGGAGAAGCATTAATCTGATCTGCTCTGAGTGTCCGGACCTCCAGATGCACCCGCGGGGTCTGATCAAAGATGGAGGAAACTCCGCGTGACACTGGATCAGACTTCAAACGCGCGGGGACGAAGCTTCAGATCGAAATGGACACGAAACTTAACTGCTGCTTTTTTTCTTTTTTCTGTCTCAACCATCATCAGGAGTCATTACTGAGACGAAGATTAGTTTTTATATGAAGCTCAACGCGACGATGCGTCAGCAGGAATGTTTGGCTCCTGTGCGTCATGGATTTGGTTTTGGCACAAAAACGCGCGCGCACCTCCACGTTAAACGCGCCTGTTTGTGCCAAAAAAAAAAAAACATGACGCAGAGTTTAGTCTTTAATGTAAATGTATAAAGTGAAAAATGAACATTTAAATGATCAGGTTTGGTTTTGGCACAAATAAGATAAGCGCACACATTTGTGCCAAAACCAAATGACAAAGACTACGCTTTAATTTAAATATATAAACATGTAAATTAATATTAAAAGACCAGAATGTTGTTAAATGAATGATCATTTCTACTTTTTATTCTCTGGATTAAATAAATATCGTGCGTCTTTACCCGCAGGATGAAAATCCTCTCTCTTCTCTTTCCACCAGAGATCATCAGTCAGGCTTTAGTGTTAATGTACAAATTAATATTTAATTATTAATCAGACTGTTATTAAATAAATGTTAATTTGTGAGGAAAATGTGCGTTTTTATATTTTACCTTCTGGATTATTTAAATCTGGTGCGTCTTTACGCGCAGGATGAATTCCTCCCCCTGCCTCCTCCCTCTCCTTTTTTCTCTGAGTGAAGAGCCCCACCAACATTTTCCGTGGACCACATCTCTCTCACTGACGGCGGCGGCGGAGCTCTCTCCCGGTCTGGACTCGCGCCAAATCCTGTCTGGTGTCAAACCAGCCTGAACAGATTCTCTCAGACGTCTCATTTCTTCACCTCATTCCTGAGCCGCGGACCCTGCCCACCCCTTGTGTAAAGCAATTTAAACCTGATAGCTCATCATCATCTCGTCTATCTCCTCTGAGAAGCTGCCGGACTATTAACACGCTCCCTCCTCCTGGTTTCTCTTCACGAGCTGCTCGTCGCTGCGTCGTCATGACTTTTACGCACAAAAACCTTCGTCCGCCGCTTCTGTGATTATTTTACAACATTTCTATTATTTTATTTAAACTAAAGTTTGAGTTTGATCCGACTTCTCTCATGTTTCCTTTTTTTCTTCCATCTGTGGAAATGTTCCGTCCAGATCCATAAAGGAGCAGAGATCTTGGTGAATATGAACTTATCTCCAAGTGGACTATGTTTTTATTTGTCTGTAGCAGCGTGCTGGCTGAGGATGGCCCAGGTCCACGCGTCCTGGTGGTGAGTGCTGCTTTAATTTTTTATTTTATCTCTAATGTCGATTTAATTAAAGTGACGCCAGAAGATTCAGTACAAAGGAAATAAAATCATCTGTTAAATGTTTAGTGAGTCGGTCTGAGACACTTGACGTTTCCAGGATAAAGTCATTTGATATCATTTCATTCCTTTGGATTTGTTTTTGTTCGATTCTTAAATAAAGATTCAGGTTCTAAACGTTTCAGTCTCTTTTCTTCTCTAATCATTTAAGAAAATCCCTGCAGCTTGTAACTGTGCAGCTTCCTGCTGCTCTTTCATCACCTTGTTGTGCAGGAACATGTGAGTGAACATGTTAGGAAACATTTCAACACCAGTCTCAAAAGAAAACACCTTGTTTTTTTTTTTGTTGTTTTTTTGCATCTCGTTGTTTCGTGTCTTTGTTGAACTTTTCCTCCTGATTAATGATTCTTCTCGTTCCTCAGGTACATGGGCACGTTGGGTTCCCAGGTGATGTGCGACAACATCCCCGGTCTGGTGAACCGCCAGCGCCAGCTGTGCCGCCAGCACCCGGCGGTGATGCAGGCCATCGGTGCCGGGATGAAGGACTGGATCAACGAGTGTCAGCATCAGTTTCGAAGCCACCGGTGGAACTGCAACACGACGGCGAGAGACCACAACCTGTTTGGACGTTTGCTGCTGCGCAGTGAGTCACTGTCCCATGGTTTAACGTGGTTTAACGTGGTTTAACATGAACACACCGGAGAATCTGAGGTGAAACATTCAACCTCTGACCTCGCCCGTGCGTCATGTTGTTGTGTTGTCGCTGTCATCTTTGCCTCAGTGTTGTAACTGATCTCAGACGCAGGATAAAGCGTGTAACTGGTCGTCCGGTGACTCCAGGCGACGTCAGGTGCCTCAGCGCGTCGCGGCTCCAAGAATAGAAGCGTCAGCGTCTCCATCTCGGCCTCATCGTATCTGTCGTCTCGTGTTTCTATGTTCATTGTGTCAGTTGGTGAAGTGAACGTCGACACAATCCAGGGTAGATTTACGGCCGTGACACCAAGGATTTCTGGGAAACAGCGTTCCCTCGCAGATATGTTTTTTTTTTTCTTTCCTCAGGTTGGTTGGATCACATTCCTCAACTCGTCTCACTTTACAATCCTACATTTATCATGTGGAGCAGCTTCTGAGGGAGAACACGTTCAGTTTTCATCATTAATCAAAGTCGAACAAAGTGTGTAAACACAACACAACGTGAAACCTTCTCAACATGGTCTAGAATCATCCTGTTGCTTCTGTTTGAACACAGACTCTTGATTTATTGATGATTTGTCTGAAAACGAGTGTTGATCTTCAGGTTTTATTTCCACCTGATGATGGTCTTCTCCTTCCTGTCTGGTTCCTCTCCCATCTCTCCCATCTCTCCCATCTCTCCCATCTCTCCCATGCCCTGGGGGTTTAACCCTCCGGTCGGATCCTTCAACTTATTCCGTTTCATGTCTTGCTGCCGTGGCGGGGGCCTCTAATCAGCCGTGTGGTATTTCAGACCTCAGACCTCCCTGACGGTCGAGTCACACGACTTCATCTGAAGCTTCTTATTGTCAACGTCAGACGGCTAATTTCAAACAATTACACAGGAGGAGGTTTCATCATTCACCTCGTTAGAGACGCTCAGCTGAACTCGCTGGTTCTCGCTGTTTTAGTTGTAATTTATCAAATTAAAACATGAACTTAAACTGGATTTTTCAGAAACTTTTAGTTTTTCATTTTGAAGTCGAGTCTGAAGTTGAGCTCAAATGAATAAAAAGTCAATAAAGTTTTGACTTTTAATCAAAGATAATTAATTTATGTGAGGTTTGATTCAAGTCATTTAATATGAATTAAAACAAAGTTTTGTGTTTTATTTGTTAAAACAACTTCCTCTGATTCAAACGACACCTTCTGCTTTTTCTCTGACATTTTACAGATGAAACAGTGTTGAAGCTTTTAAACTGTTCACACACACACACACACACACACACACACACACACACACGCAGCCGTGGTCCTTTGATTCGTGTGATCTCTCATCAGTTACATGTGGAGGCAGATAAAGCAGCAGATCTCAGGGCCGTGCTGGTAAAAGCTCAGATGTTTATCCGTCTTGGAGGTAGATGAAGCGTTTTTTTTTTTTAAATTTGAGTCTTTGCGTGAAATAAAAACTCGGAGCAGACAACAACAACCAAACACGGGTCATAGTGGCGGTGGCGGCGGCGGCGTTGTGTTTGTCGTGGTCGAATTGTGTCGACTGACAACAGATCTCAGATCAGATCAAAGTTTAGTGTTTGAGCTCAGTGGAGTGTATTGATGCAGAGAAACAAAGCTGATGTTTCTCACAGCAAACAGGCTGGTAGCTAACATGCTAACACGCTAATCTGAACGAGCCGGGAATCGAACCGTCAAACCTCTGATCAGACTGAAGTTTATCACCTCGTTGTTTATTTACAGGAACTCGACACGTTTCTGTTACAAACTCTGATTTTTTTACTGGATCCTGTAAATAAATGTCTACGTTAGCTCATGGTAGCTAGTGCTAACCGCTAACTGCCAGTCTTCTGATCAGCTGCAGATTCTCAGGTTTACGTCTTTATTTGTCTTCAAACGTCTGATTTATTCAAATGTTCCTTTTGTACAACTTTGATATGTTTGGCTAATTTGGCTACGTTAGCTAACTAATTTTGAAACTTTGGCTAATTTAGTCACTTCACCTAACAATGCTGGGTTAGCTCATTTGGCTACATTGGCTAACTTGACTATGCTATTAAATTAGGTAACATAGCTAACTTTGACCCCTCAGCTAATTTAGCCTCTTCAGCTAATGTTAGCATGTTTATCTTTGAGCTGACGTTAGTGCGGTTATCTTTGAGCTAACTTTAGCGTGGTTATCTTTGAGCTAACGTTAGCGTGTTTATCTTTGAGCTAACGTTAGCATGGTTATCTTTGAGCTAACGTTAGCGTGTTTATCTTTGAGCTAACGTTAGCGTGTTATCTTTGAGCTAACGTTAGCGTGGTTATCTTTGAGCTAACTTTAGCGTGGTTATCTTTGAGCTAACTTTAGCGTGTTTATCTTTGAGCTAACGTTAGCGTGTTTATCTTTGAGCTAACGTTAGCGTGGTTATCTTTGAGCTAACGTTAGCGTGTTATCTTTTGAGCTAACGTTAGCGTGTTATCTTTGAGCTAACGTTAGCGTGGTTATCTTTGAGCTAACGTTAGCGTGTTTATCTTTGAGCTAACGTTAGCGTGGTTATCTTTGAGCTAACAATAGTGCGGTTATCTTTGAGCTAACGTTAGCGTGTTTATCTTTGAGCTAACGTTAGCGTGTTTATCTTTGAGCTAACGTTAGCGTGTTATCTTTGAGCTAACGTTAGCGTGGTTATCTTTGAGCTAACGTTAGCGTGTTTATCTTTGAGCTAACGTTAGCGTGTTTATCTTTGAGCTAACGTTAGCGTGGTTATCTTTGAGCTAACAATAGTGCGGTTATCTTTGAGCTAACGTTAGTGTGTTTATCTTTGAGCTAACGTTAGCGTGTTATCTTTGAGCTAACGTTAGCGTGTTATCTTTGAGCTAACATTAGCATGTTTATCTTTGAGCTAACGTTAGCGCGGTATCTTTGAGCTAACGTTAGCATGTTTATCTTTGAGCTAACGTTAGCGCGGTATCTTTGAGCTAACGTTAGCGTGTTATCTTTGAGCTAACGTTAGCGTGTTATCTTTGAGCTAACGTTAGCATGTTTATCTTTGAGCTAACGTTAGCGCGGTATCTTTGAGCTAACGTTAGCGTGTTTATCTTTGAGCTAACGTTAGCGCGGTATCTTTGAGCTAACGTTAGCGTGTTTATCTTTGAGCTAACGTTAGCGCGGTATCTTTGAGCTAACGTTAGCGTGTTTATCTTTGAGCTAACGTTAGCGTGTTATCTTTGAGCTAACGTTAGCGTGTTATCTTTGAGCTAACGTTAGCATGTTTATTTTTGAGCTAACGTTAGCGCGGTATCTTTGAGCTAACGTTAGCGCGGTTGTTCCTGTCGTAGTTTTTATTGTCCAGACGTTGTCATGTTTCACTTGTTCTCAGTCATTTCTTCTTTTTGCAGTTTTTTGATCGAAGCAGAAACGTTATTATTGTTGTTATTAAACCACGTTTAAACATTTAATCTCAGATCGTCTCGTGTTTTAAATGTAGGTTTTCTTGAATTTATAAGATTTACATTTGTTTGAAAACACAACCTAAACTTGTCTGAAGACTGTGATGATGTGAAGATTAGTTTCAGATCAGTGTGTTTACGTGTGTCACTTCTCGTCTTTTTCTTCTCGTTCACGTCGTATCTTCTTCCTCAGGCAGTCGAGAGGTGGCCTTCGTGTACGCCATCTCGTCGGCCGGCGTGGTGTACACGCTGGCGCGGGCGTGCAGTCAGGGTGAACTGGACTCGTGTTCCTGCGATCCCACTAAGAAAGGCTCGTCTCGAGACGCCAAGGGTTCGTTCGACTGGGGCGGCTGCAGCGACCACGTGGAGCACGCCATGCGCTTCAGTCAGGTGTTCGTCGACGCCAAGGAGAGGAAGGAGCGCGACGCCAGAGCGCTGATGAACCTGCACAACAACCGAGCAGGAAGGAAGGTGACGAAATCAAACACGTTGAAACAAACACGATTCGACTCACTGAGCGATCCACTCACCGAGCGTTTCCTCTCAGGCCGTGAAACGTTTCATGACGCTGGAGTGTAAGTGTCACGGCGTCAGCGGCTCCTGCAGCGTCAGGACCTGCTGGTCGGCCATGGCCGACTTCCGCCGCACCGGAGACCACCTGAGGAAACGCTACAACGGCGCCGTGCAGGTCGCCGTCAACCAGTACGGCACCGGCTTCACCGCCGCGCACGCTCACTTCAAACGGCCGAGCAAGAACGACCTGGTTTACTTCGACAACTCACCGGACTACTGCATCCGGGACCACGAGTCAGGTACACGCCTGGTCACGTGACCACGACAACATCACATGACATCATCAACAGTCACATGACATCATTAACAGTCAACAGGACAAACTGATCATGTGACAAACTTCAGATTCAGACGTTTGATGACTAAAAACTTTCATCTGGTTAAAAACAACAAAGTTATTGAAATGTTTTAACGTAGAAAATTTTTAAATTAAAACTTTAAATTAAAATGTCGACTTTTCTTTCTTCAAACTTTAAATGTCGACATCATCCTCAATCTTTTCATCATCATCATCTTTTTTTTCACTTCGTTCAAACGTCACGTTCGTCTTCGTTCAGTGAAATGAACCGAGTTCAGAAATGAAACGTTTCAGTTTCACTGAACGATGAAGAACAAGACGTTCGGTTCAGTTACACTAAACAAAAGGCTCATGTTAAATGTTGACGTGTCACTGATAATTCACCTGAAGAAGAAGCTTGAACCATCGGTTTATAGTTAATGATGTCGTAGCATGATCATGTAGCATCACGCTAACATTAGCTCATTTGGCTACATTGGCTAACTTGACTACGCTTGTTAAATTAGATGACAAAGCTAACTTTGACCTCTCAGGTAATTTAGCCTCTTCAGCTAACATGGTTATCTTTAAGCTAACGTTAGCGTGTTTATCTTTGAGCTAACATTAGCGTGTTTATCTTTGAGCTAACGTTAGCGTGTTTATCCTCTGACATCACCACATGTTCACGTCTGCAGGAGCAGTGATGATACAAAGTGTCAGAAACAACTTGTTCAACTTTAACTCTGAGTAAATGTTTGTGTATGAAAACTGTGAAAGGAAGATGAGAAGTGTGTGTGTGTGTGTGTGTGTGTGTGTGTGTGTGTGTGTGTACCTGCCAGGCAGCAGATGATCCGTAGCGATCAGGTGTCGGTCAGTTTAAGAGCCATTACACACTTTCTGTAGACTGAAACCTTAGAGCTCCACACAGCACCATAAATCACACACACGCCTGAGGCCAACACACACACACACACAGACACACACACACACACACACACACACACACACACACACACACACACACACACACACACACACACACACACACACACACACACACACACACACACACACACACACACACACACACTCAGTGTGTTTACTTCTTCCAGGAGAATTGACTCGTGGTTTGTTCGTTTTTTGTCCAGTTTGTGTCAAAACGTCGTCGTCTCATTTGAAGTAAATTCACCTTTGTCTGTGGAACAAACTTCACCGTCGTCTGTGACTGAGGTGAATCTGGGAGACGTCGGTCACGGAGACAAACCTCCATCAGGCGCCGTCACGCTCGTCCTTCACACACTTTTACGACTTTAAAGTTGAGTTAAAACTTAAAGCTGCTCGGGTTCGTTCAGACATAAAGTCTGTGACGATTGAAGAGAAAATGTTTCACGACATCAGATATGAAGTGATGGTGGACGAGGTGAAGACTGATCATGTTCATTTATCGGTCGACCGTTGTGTTACTGTTACGTTGATGCTGTTTGACAATAATCAGAATGAATCAGATGAACGTGTTCAAAGACGTGAACAATGTGAGTCAACGTGAAACTAAACTGTAGATTAAACTGAAGTTTGATACAAATTAAATATTAATAAAACTTTGTTACAAAGTTTGTGAAAGTTGATTAAATCGTTCACTTTTATCAAACTACACGATTCGTGTCTAAAGTCACGTGTTCATCATGTGACCGCTGGTGTCAAACATCAGAGGAAATGTTTCAGAGTAGAAACAGTTTGTTTGTTGAATTTGTTGATGATGAACGTTGTCGTTACATCAGAGGATTTTTATTAAAGTTCAGTAAAATTATTAAAGTTTCTAAAATCAGTTGAAGCTCTGACGTCAGTTTGACCTTTGACCTCTGCAGGTAGAAACTTCCCAGCAGAAAAAATGAAGCTTTTACAGGTTGTTTACATGTAAACATGGTGACGTAACACACACACACACACACACACACACAGTGACACACACACACACAGTGACACACACACCCTGGGCCTCATGAGAATCACTGCTTCTCTACAAACTCCTCTTGAGACACACACACAGAAACACGACACACAGTTGCTCCAGAAACACACACTTTGAGTTATTTGCTCTCGTTTTCCCTCCAATCACTGACACACACGTCTGAACGTCCATCACTGTGAACACACACACACACACACACACACACACACACACTGATGTGGCTCCTCTGTGTCTCTAAAGTGTGAAATCGGTTTCATTCGCTCAGTCGAGGTTCAGGTGTTAAACTCATCTCTCGGCGCCCGTTCATCTTAATTCAATAAGCAGACGCATACACACACACACACACACACACACTGAGACACACACACAGGGAGAGAGTGAAGCTGACGGACGGAGACGCTGTGATGTCATCCTGAACGTCGCCGCAGCAACATACCGAGGATGACGGGCAGGAGAGCTGCCAACAGAGGGGGAGGGGCTTCAGGTCATGTCTAGACACATTACCTGGAGAGGGAACACACACACACACACACACACACATACACACACACACACACACTGAGACACACACACACACACACACACACACACATAATGTAAACAGGCAAATTCCAGAACAATGTTCCCGGTGAAGTTACATCGTTTTTTCTAAAACTTTATTTATACAGAAGTCACTGAACACACACACACACACACACACACACACACACACACACACACAGAAACACGTTTCATTAAGTTTTCTCTCGTGATTCAAACGTCATCGCAGGTCCAGCTGCACGTTTCCACGGTGACGACCTCAGATATAAAAGATTTAAATTTGATTTGATTTAATAACAAGACAAATCTTCATGTTTAGAAGCTGAAACGGAAAATATTTGTTTTTTTCTTCACGATTTAGTTTTGAAATGAGACTGAAACCAGTTTTTATGAGAACTAAAGTCAATAACATGAATGAATGAATTATCTTTACATTGTTGTGCATCAGATTTATGAAATAACATCTGAAGTTGATGTTTAAAGATGTGAGTCGAGCTCCTGCTGGTCTGATAATCTGACATAATATTTAGAAACAACCGTGTGTGTTTAAAAGGTTTGTTTCATATTTATTTCTCTTCTGGAAAGTTTCAGGAAGTTTTGTAGATAATCGATGATAAATTCACCATTTATGACCTGAAACATTTCATCTTTGAGTCGAAGCGTCTTAATGATTTAGATAAAACTGTAGTTGTGTCTGTAGCTAATCACCAGTCAACGACCCTAAAATCAACACGTCCTAAGTTGTTTACTGACACGTTCAGATGTAAGAAGAAAAACTGTAAAATCAAATGTTGCTTCAGTCACAGTAAAACGTTCAGTAACGTGACAGGTTCAGGTAAAATAAGACGTTTTCACTCTAAATCGTCTGTGTCACTTAGACCTAAAACCTTTGTTTGTAAAAAGCTTCAAACGTCTCAGACGTGTTTCTGTTCTCGCGTCTTTAGAATCAAACTGCTTTGAGCTGTAAACTGATAAAAGTCGTAGACGATGTAGTTTTGTTTTATTGTCGTGATCAAAGATGAATTATCATGAAGATCTGGACACAATAACCCAAACTGAGATAAAACCCTGAACCGCCAGACTCTGATGTGGAAGATAACGATCAGTGATCGACACTCTGGAGGCGGCGCCGTCGCTCCAACTGTAACGTCATCAGATGAACGAGATTAAAAATTCCCTGAAAGCGACACTGTTAGCTCTTGTTTCGCTAGACGCTAGTTAGCATGCTAATCACATAGATCTGTAAACGGAGGAGAAACTTCACAAACTTAGTTTCTTTCACTGAAGTTAACAAGCTAACCAGCTAGCATAAACCTAGCGCAGTAGCGCTACTCAGAAGCTAACAAGCAGCTAACAGCAATGTAGCTTTCTGCAGCAGTTGATGCTAACGTTAGCAACGTTAGCAACATAGCGACAGTAAAAACGAACACGTAGCAGCCGTCTTCTCTCTGCTGCCCCCTACTGAAAACATCACGAATGTGTCAGAGGAGACGTCACCGACGCTGTTGAAGATCAATCAACCAATGATCGATCGGTTAACAATCGATTAGTTCGGTCACTAAACGTGTTGTAGCGTGAACATGATTGGATCAGATCAGTCCTGATCATCGTGACCTCGTCAGACACTTTGTTTCTTCTGTTTCATGTTGTAGAAACACTTTACAAATTTGACACAAACGTCGACTCATCAGAAGATAAAGTGACGTCATCAGTCACATTTATGAAGTCGTCAACAGGAACGTTCAGGAAACCGACACGTTCACTCAACGATAAACGGAAGATTTTAGTGTCAAAAGGTCAAAAGTCATCGAGGTGTTTTCACTGAGATATTTCCTGATTCACTCTGAGAAATCTACAGTCTTTAAATCTATAGTGTTTAAATCTATAGTTTTTAAATCTACAGTGTTTAAATCTTTAATCTTTAAATCTGGGACAAACGATGAACTGATCGTATTTTGGTTAAACATCTAAAACCATTGTGACATCGTGAAACACGGAACAATCGTGACGGTTTAAAGATGAAGTGACGAGTTTAAAAGTCATGGTGACATCATCATCGTCTATTTCACCTTTAATTTACTGTGATTTTAGTTTAACATTTTTAAATAAAAGGTGTCAAGTGTTAAGTCTGGGCTAGCTGTTAGCATGCTAACTAGCACGAAAAAGAGAGTAAACCTTGGTGTCGTGAAGTTATGCTAATGCTAACATTAGCATGTAGCATAAAACTAACGACGGCTGTGACCTGAACATTTCACTAGTGTGTGTGAGACGAGGCAGTTCAGACACACAGAGTGTGTTAGTGTTAGTGTGTGTGTTAGTGTGTGTGTGTTAGTGTTAGTGTGTGTGTTAGTGTGTGTGTGTTAGTGTTAGTGTGTGTGTGTGTGTGTGTGTGTTAGTGTGTGTGTGTGTGTGTGTGTGTGTGTGTGTGTGTTAGTGTGTGTGTGTGTGTGTGTGTGTGTGTGTGTGTGTTAGTGTTAGTGTTAGTGTGTATATGTGTGTGTGTTAGTGTGTGTGTGTTAGTGTTAGTGTGTGTGTGTGTGTGTTAGTGTGTGTGTGTGTGTGTGTGTGTGTGTGTGGTGTGTTAGTGTGTGTGTGTTAGTGTTAGTGTGTGTGTGTGTGTGTGTGTGTGTGTGTGTGTGTGTGTGTTAGTGTTAGTGTTAGTGTGTGTGTGTGTGTGTGTGTGGTGTAAATGAACAGCTGATGAAGGCTGATCTCTTGATCTCTCAGCTCCTATCATCAATCTCTCATCTGTCCGTCGTCTCAACGCTCATCATCTTACCCAGCGTCCTCCTGTCTCATCTTCAGGATAATTCTGCGCTCTGATTGGCTCCCGACGATTAAAACCGCTCTGATTGGCTCATGTTCTGCCGAGTCACGTTCTCGATTCCTCGGAGTTAAAAGGTCATTTACTGGTAAAATGTGGTTTGATTCAGGTTCTCGCCTTCAGTCTCACGTCTGGATCAACTTTTTATTTTTATTAAACAAAACAAATAGAAACTAACTCCTGGTTCAGTAGAAAATGATGGTGTTTTATTTTGAAAATCATCTTTTATTTATGTTTCAGTGTTTTACTTTTAAAACAAAACTACATCTTCATCAATAACTTAGACCAAACTTCAAGCTGCTGTGTGGACCTTGTTACAACGCTAACGTTAGCGTCAGAAAGCGACACTGTTAGCTCTTGTTTCGCTAGACGCTAGTTAGCATGCTAATCACAAAGATCTGTTAACGGAGGAGAAACTTCACAAACTTAGTTTCTTTCACTGAAGTTAACAAGCTAACCAGCTAGCATAAACCTAGCGCAGTAGCGCTACTCAGAAGCTAACAAGCGACAGTAAAAACGAACACGTAGCAGCCGTCTTCTCTCTGCTGCCCCCTACTGACAACATTTAAACATTTTAATGTCTGAGGTTTTTAATCTGCAACCAAACTAACCTTCACCTCACCTTGTTGTGTCGTCAGGGTCGATGGGCACCGGGGGGCGCGTCTGTAACCGGACGTCTCGCGGCGTCGACGGTTGTGAGGTCATGTGCTGCGGTCGAGGCTACGACACGTCGCGGATCAGTCAAACCACAAAGTGTGAGTGTAAGTTCCACTGGTGCTGCGCCGTTCGCTGCAGAGACTGTCACCAACAGGTCGACGTCCACACCTGCAAAGGTCAAACGTGACCTCGTCACTAGTGATGTCACCACCTGCAGCCACAACGTCATCATCACCGTCATCAGCTTCATCACTTTGTCTCTGGACCAAAAGCAGCAGCAGGAAAATCACTAAGTCGCTTTAAACTGCTCGAGTTTTTTATGATAAAATAATAAAAGAAACATCAACTGTTGAAGAAACATGAAACAAAAACATGAACTGAACGTTTCTGTAAATTTATATCAACGAACAAACTGATTCAGACTGAAACTAAAACACAAATGTTTCCTTTTGTTTCTTCTGCTTAACGATAAAACTGGTCTGATTGTGTTTCTGCTGATAAACTGATGCTAATTAGCACGTGGCTAACAAGCATGTGGCTAACGAGCTAGCCTGAGACGTTAGCTGTGTCCCAACCAGAGGTCGGCTGGAGACCGTCTCATTTTAAAGGCTAATGTGGCTAAGTTAGCGTAGGTGGTTAAATAAGCTAAGGTATCTAAGCTAGCTGAGTATGCTAACATAGCCATGTTAGCATCAGTCTCTAGTAGGTGGAGACTCGTCTGTCTCAGTTCAACCAATCAGCTTCTCCTGAGACGTGAAGCTACAACAGTTGGATCCTTCACAGTCCAACCTCAGCTAAAGTAGCTACGTTAGCTAACGTAGGTCAATTAGCTGCAGTAGCTGTTAGCTAAGGTAACAAAGTTAGCTACGTTAGCTTAGGTGGCTACATAAATTAAATTAGCTAATGTAGCCACGTTAGCAGAGCTGAGCTAAATTTAGATGATCAAAGTTAGCTTAGGTTTTTAAATTAGCTATGTTAGCTAACGTAGCCAAATTAGCATTGGTAGCTAGTAACCTGTTAGCTGTGTCGTAGCAGGTTTGACTTGTTATAATAATTTATATATTTTATCTGCAAAATGTAAAAATTATAGTTTTTCTTTACATCAGCGAAACATGTTCAGGACAAAAATCAACATAAACAGGAAACGATCGCGTTTAAATGTCTCGTTTCGTTTGAACTCAAACCTTCGACTGGGACACAGCTAATGAGCTCGTTAGCTAACAAGATCGTTAACTTCATAAAGTAGACAACAACAGTAACGACTGTCGCCACCTGCTGGACAAGAAGGTGAAGCTGCGGTTAGCGTGTTAGCTGCTGCTGAACTTTCAAAATAAAATACTCACATGAATCAAACAGCGACGCAGCCTCGTTTCTAAAGTTACGTGATTAAATATCTGTGACCTGTAGGAGGCGACGTTGGACTCGTGATTTAAACGTTGTAACATTTTTTAACGATTCAACAGGAAATGTTTTTTGTTTTCATATTTATTTACAAAATGTAAAAAATATCTAAAGTTTATTGTGAAGTTGATTCAGACGTTTGTAAATATGTTAAATTAAATGTAGAGAAAGGAAACGTTTCAGTTTGTTACGTTTCATTTCAAACTGAAACCATCAATAATCAAACAACGCAGATGTTTTTAATCCTCGTTGATCGTTTTCATCAATAATCGTCTGTTAATTGATTCAATTCCTGCTTCAGTCAACATTTGTTTTTATTTTACTTTAACAACTTCCTGTTTCCTCTTCGTTTCCTGTGAAACATAAAAATCAAGAAACGAAACTTACAGAGCGATCGATCGATCAATTGATCGACCGGTTGAGTTCAGCTCGTCGTCGTTGACTCTTCTTCCTGCATTGAAATGTAAAGTTTAATAAAAACAAAGATGAGGTCACATGGTCTCGTGGTCTCGTGGTCTCGTGGTCTCGTGGTCACGTGGTCTCGTGGTCACGTGGTCTCGTGGTCACGTGGTCTCGTGGTCTCGTGGTCTCGTGGTCACGTGGTCTCGTGGTCACGTGGTCTCGTGGTCACGTGGTCTCGTGGTCACGTGGTCTCGTGGTCTCGTGGTCACGTGGTCTCGTGGTCACGTGGTCTCGTGGTCACGTGGTCTCGTGGTCACGTGGTCTCGTGGTCTCGTGGTCTCGTCGTCGTCCAGTTTCAACTGTGAATGAAAACGTGTGGAGACGACGACGCCGGTGGCAGCGATACACAAAAAGTCCTTTATTGTATTTTTTTGTCTTTTCACTTTTTTAATGATGTAATTATTCACCTCTTTTTGTACAACAAAAAAAAGAAAACAGCTTTAAATGATTGAAAACCCAAAAAATGCAAACATATCAAATAAAGTCAAAACCGATCGTGGACTTTGTTGTTGTTTGTGGTTTTTGTGGCTCCGCCTCCGTCGTTTTTCTCCGTTTGGTTTTAAATCTTGGCACAGAAGGTTCGTCCAGTCTGATGCAGCGTTTTTGGGTTTTAAGTTCAGCTGTTTGAGTCCAGGTGGAGGTCTGACGCTCCTGGATCTGGTCGTGGTTCTGGTCGGGGTCAGATGCGGGTCAGCTGGTGCCAGAGGCTGGACGGCAGGATGCTCTCCACCTTCTCCATGATGAAGTTCAGAGGAGCGAACAACGTGCTGAGGAACTGAAACAAACACACACGACAAAGTCAAAACAAAATAGAATCTGTAGAAACTGAACCAAGAGATGGAAACAACGACGACCACAGAGACTCAACAGATGTTTAACGTGTTCACGACAAACAGGAAGAGTCTTAGAGACGGGAGAGATGAACATGTTGAAACATCAGAACCATCGACGTTTTAACTTGTTTGATCTGAACAACGTCAAAATGAAACACGACAAACTTGTGACAGACGCCAAAAATGTTTTTTAAAAACATCTTTTTGTTCTGAAACTAAAGTAAAATGTCAGTGGAGGCGTCGAGCTTTGATACGTTTGTGTGTTTTGTTTCATCAGAACGATGATAAAAGACACCGATTGTTTCTGACGTGACGTTTTTGTGACGTCGGCTTCAAACACGATGACGTAAAATATATGAAGAACGTTACAACGTTACAACGTTTAACAAAACGATTAAAACCAGTTTCATTAATCAAACGGCTCCACCTGCTGGTGAAGACGGAGATGTTCAACATGTTTGATTTGTGTCGTCATAGAAACAAACTACAGTCGTTTGTGACTCTGACGTCAATACATTTTAACACTTTGACTCAGTAAATGTGGTGTTTTGACTCTAAGTCGACCTGTGACTGTTTAGACCATCAACACCATGTCTGAGGGTTGATGGAGGCTCCATCTTAAAGGTGGATGATGGAGAAACTTCAACAATATCAATATAAACACACATTTACATTTAGTGAAAAAAGAACAACTTTAGTTCAGACTCATTCATTGTCTATGAAGATTGTTGTAGCTCCATGTTTTAAAGTGCTGGATAAACTTCATAATATTCTTCTGTTTTATTAACATGTACTTGTACTTTTACTTTCTACACTTAACTACATTTACTTATAGATTACTGTCATACTGAAGTACAGTAAATACTAGATACTTTAAGACTTTTACTGGAGAATCATTCTAGTGACGACTTGAACTTCTACCAAAGTTATTTTATTCTACTCTAGTGTCTCTACTTCTACTCTAGTGTCTCTACTTCTACTCTAGTGAAAATTTATATAAGTATAAATATTCTCTATAAAAACAGGTTCAGTTCTGTGTTGAGCTCTGGTTGATGTTTTGTCAACAAGTAGTGATGAAGACGAGGAGGAGGGTGTGGAGGTGATGGAGGTGATGGAGGTGATGGGGGTGGTGGAGGTGATGGAGGTGATGGAGGTGATGGAGGTGATGGGGGTGGTGGAGGTGGTGGAGATGATGGAGGTGATGGAGGTGGTGGAGGTGGTGGAGGTGGTGGAGGTGATGGAGGTGATGGAGGTGATGGAGGTGGTGGAGGTGGTGGAGGTGATGGAGGTGGTGGAGGTGATGGGGGTGGTGGAGGTGGTGGAGGTGATGGGGGTGGTGGAGGTGATGGGGTGGTGGAGGTGATGGAGGTGGTGGAGGTGATGGAGGTGGTGGAGGTGATGGGGTGGTGGAGGTGATGGAGGTGGTGGAGGTGATGGAGGTGGTGGAGGTGGTGGAGGTGGAGGTGGTGGAGGTGATGGGGTGGTGGAGGTGATGGGGTGGTGGTGGTGGTGGAGGTGGTGGAGGTGGGGAGGTGGTGGGGGTGATGGGGGTGGTGGAGGTGATGGAGATGATGGAGGTGGTGGAGGTGGTGGAGGTGATGGGGGTGATGGAGGTGGTGGTGATGGAGGTGGTGGAGGTGGTGGAGGTGATGGGGGTGGTGGAGGTGATGGAGGTGATGGAGGTGGTGGAGGTGGTGGAGGTGATGGAGGTGATGGGGGTGGTGGAGGTGATGGAGGTGATGGAGGTGGTGGAGGTGATGGAGGTGGTGGAGGTGATGGAGGTGGTGGAGGTGATGGAGGTGGAGGTGATGGAGGTGGTGGAGGTGATGGTGGTGGAGGTGGTGGGGGTGATGGAGGTGGTGGAGGTGATGGAGGTGGTGGAGGTGATGGGGTGGTGGTGGAGGTGGTGGTGGAGGTGGTGGGGGTGGTGGGGGTGGTGGAGGTGGTGGAGGTGATGGGGTGGTGGAGGTGGTGGTGATGGGGTGGTGGAGGTGGTGGAGGTGATGGGGGTGATGGGGGTGATGGGGGTGATGGGGGTGGTGGAGGTGATGGAGGTGGTGGAGGTGATGGAGGTGGTGGAGGTGATGGAGGTGGTGGGGGTGATGGAGGTGGTGGAGGTGATGGGGGTGATGGGGGTGGTGGAGGTGGTGGAGGTGATGGGGGTGGTGGAGGTGGTGGAGGTGATGGGGGCTCCTCCACCAGACTCAGATGGAGTCATGGAGGTTGTTCCTCTGTCGATCACAGATAAACCTCCTTCATGTTTCATTGTCGTATCCTTCATCATTTTTTCCCTGAAGCTTCAAAGTGAGCGTGTGTGTCCTGAGCGTTTGAACGGCGTGGGGGAGAGGCCACGCCCACAGGGGGCGGAGCTTATACCGATACTGGGTCAGTGGATCAGGAGACGAGAACGATGTGATCAACGTTTCAATCAGACGATGAAACAGAAACATGACGAAGGAAAAAGACTGGTTGTTACTGGTTACAATGTTTATATTAGTTATACTGTGTGTTACTGTGTGTGTGTGTGTGTGTGTGTGTGTGTGTGTGTGTGTGTGTGTGTGTTGTACTCACAGCTTTAGCAAACACTCCCATCAGCTCAGGAAACTGGTGTGTGAGCAGAGCCAACATGGCGGTGAAGGAGCAGAGTCCGGCGGTGAAGAGGATGAAGAACGGCAGCTCCTTCTTCGGGTAAACTGACACCTCATGAAACACTGCTTCCACACGTCACACACACGTCACACACACGTCACACACACGTCACACACACGTCACACACACGTCACACACACGTCACACACACGTCACACACACGTCACACACACGTCACACACAACAAAGTTAGTTTAGAGCACTACTGAGACTTAGTTTGAACTGAGATTAATCAGTGTGTAGCGTAGTGTAGTGTAGCGTAGTGTAGCGTAGAGTAGCGTAGCATAGTGTAGCGTAGCGTTGTGTAGCGTAGGGTAGCGTAGCGTAGCATTGTGTAGCGTAGGGTAGCGTAGAGTAGCGTAGCATTGTGTAGCGTAGCGTAGCGTAGAGTAGCGTAGCATTGTGTAGCATAGCGTAGCGTTGTGTAGCATAGCGTAGCGTAGCGTAGTGTAGAGTAGTATAGTGTAGTGTAGTGTAGTGTTGTGTAGTGTAGTGTAGCGTAGCGTAGCGTTGTGTAGCGTAGCGTAGCGTAGAGTAGTGTAGTGTTGTGTATTGTAGTGTAGTGTGGCGTGAAGTGGCGTGGCGTTGTGTGGCGTGGCGTGGCGTGGCGTTGTGTGGCGTGGCGTGGTGTGGAATGTATGGTGGTGTGGTGTGGTGTGGTGTGTGTGGTGTGGTGTGGTGTGGTGTGGCGTGGTGGCGTTGTGTGGCGTGGCGTGAAGTGGCGTGGTGTGGTGTTGTGTGGTGTGGTGTGGTGTGGTGTGGCGTGGCGTTGTGTGGCGTGGCGTGGCGTGGCGTGGTGTGGTGTTGTGTGGTGTGGCGTGGCGTGGCGTGAAAGCCGCGTGGCGTTGTGTAGAAGTGGTGTGGTGTGGTGTGTGTGGCGTGGCGTGGCATAGTGTGGCGTGGCGTTGTGTGGCGTGGCGTGGCGTGGCGTGGCGTGGCGTGGTGTGGTGTTGTGTGGTGTGGCGTGGCGTGAAGTGGCGTGGCGTTGTGTGAAAGTGTGGTGTGGTGTGGTGTGTAGTAGAAGTGGTGTGGTGTGGTGTGGCGTGAAGTGGCGTGGCATAGTGTGGCGTGGCGTTGTGTGGCGTGGGGTGGCGTGGCGTGGCATTGTGTGGCGTGGGGTGGCGTGAAGTGGCGTGGCATTGTGTGGCGTGGCGTGGCGTGGCGTTGTGTGTAGCATAAGCGTGGCGTTGTGTAGCATAAGGCGTGGCGTGGCGTGGTGTGGAAGTAGTATGGTGTGGTGTGGTGTGGTGTTGTGTGTGTAGTGTGGCGTGGCGTGGCGTGGCGTTGTGTGGCGTGGCGTGGCGTGAAGTGGTGTGGTGTTGTGTGGTGTGGTGTGGTGTGGCGTGAAGTGGCGTGGCGTTGTGTGGCGTGGCGTGGCGTGGCGTGGCGTGGCGTTGTGTGGCGTGGCGTGGTGTGAGTGGTATGGTGTGGTGTTGTGTGTGGTGGTGTGGTGTGGTGTGGCGTGGCGTGGCGTTGTGTGGCGTGGCGTGAAGTGGCGTGGTGTGGTGTGGCGTGGCGTGGAAGTGGCGTGGCGTTGTGTGGCGTGGCGTGGCGTGGTGTGGTGTTGTGTGGTGTGGCGTGGCATAGAGTGGCGTGGCGTTGTGTGAAGTAGTGTGGTGTGGCGTGGCGTGAAGTGGCGTGGCGTGAAGTAGTGTGGTGTGGTGTTGTGTGGTGTGGCGTGGCGTGGTGTAGCGTGGCGTGAGTAGAGTAGTGTGGTGTTGTGTGTGTGTGGTGTGGTGTGGTGTGGTGTTGTGTGGCGTGGTGTGGCTGTGAGTGGCGTGGCGTGGCGTGGTGTTGTGTGGTGTGGCGTGAAGTGGCGTGGCGTTGTGTGGCGTGGCGTGAAGTGGTGTGGTGTGGTGTGGCGTAGTGTAGCATAGCGTAGCGTAGCGTAGCGTTGTGTAGCGTAGCGTAGTGTAGCGTAGCGTTGTGTAGCGTAGTGTAGCATAGCGTAGCGTAGCGTTGTGTAGCGTAGCGTAGCGTAGCGTAGCGTAGCGTAGCATAGTGTAGCGTCTTACTGGGTAGCAGCTCCCTGTCGGCCGTCTCTGTACAGATGGGGTAGGGGTAGAACAGATGACCTTTCTCCAGAGGATACGGGATCATTCTGAACGCTGAGACACACACACACACTCGTTACATCACTCTGTGTTACTGTGTGTGTGTGTGTGTGTGTTAGCGTTAGCGTTAGCTTGTACTCACTGCCCTCCCAGGTGCAGTGCAGCAGGTTGAGCGCCCCCTCCACCCGTTTCCAGTGCTGCAGGTGGAAGAAGGCGTAGGCGATGGCTTCACTGTCGCCTCGTTTCAGGATGTGTTCTGGAGGAAGAATCAGACTCTTCATCTCCAACAGGTACTGAGGAAGAGGAGGAGAAACCGTGAGCACAACGTTCGGTTCAAAGTTAAAGTTTTATCACTTGACTGAACTTCAGTCCTTAAATTAAATAAAGTATTTTATGACAACATCTGTTCACGTTCTTTATGATCAACTCTGATCAAACTGGAACCGAAACGAAAACATGAAGACCAGCAGCAGCGTTAGCAGCGTTAGCAGCGTTAGCAGCGTTAGCAGCGTTAGCATCAGTAGCATCGTTAGCATCACTAGCATCGTTAGCATCACTAGCATCTTGGTCAGACTGACTTTAGGAACGTGGGGGTTGAACTCCACCGCTCTGTGAATGGCCTCCACCGCGTTCATCTCTGCTGTGCTCAGTCCTCGTCTGGACGCTGCTTCTGGAGAAAACCTGCAGAGAAACAAACAGGAACATAAAACGTTTAATCACATGAAGAATCAGGTGTAAACTGTGATCAGATGATCAGTATGGATCAATAACCAGGCGTAAACCAGACGTGATCGTTGATACTCACTTGTCAGAAACAGCTCGAGCTTTGAGCAGAGCAGCTGTGTAACATATTGTAGCAGATTTAGGTAAACTGATGTCTGTGGAGGGAGGAAGAGGACGAGGGTCAGAGGTCAACCAGGCTGCAGCTTTTAACAAACAATCAGACAAACATCAGTTCACGTCAGTTTTTCTTTCATTTTCTAAATTTCTGGTTTTTAAACTTGATTCATGTCGTAGATAAAAAGAAACATTGTTGAAACATTTTAATTAAATTATAGTTTGAATTTAAAAACTAGTTTGATGAGAAAATAAAATTAGAACAAAATCAACAACTCGTCGTTACTTAGTGTCTCATGTTCCTGTCTCTACTGGACTCTACTGGTCTCTACTGTCTCTACTGGTCTCTACTGGTCTCTACTGGTCTCTAACGTCTCTACTGGACTCTACTGGTCTCTACTGGACTCTAACGTCTCTACTGGACTCTACTGGTCTCTACTGGACTCTACTGGTCTCTACTGGACTCTACTGGTCTCTGGACTCTACTGGTCTCTACTGGACTCTACTGGTCTCTACTGGACTCTACTGGTCTCTACTGTCTCTACTGGACTCTACTGGTCTCTAACGTCTCTACTGGACTCTACTGGTCTCTACTGGTCTCTAACGTCTCTACTGGACTCTACTGGTCTCTACTGGGTCTCTACTCTGGACTCTACGTCTCTCTGGACTACTGGTCTCTACTGGTCTCTACTGGTCTCTACTGGACTCTACTGGTCTCTACTGGACTCTGGACTCTACTGGTCTCTACTGGTCTCTACTGGTCTCTACTGGACTCTACTGGTCTCTAATGGACTCTACTGGTCTCTACTGGTCTCTACTGGACTCTAACGTCTCTACTGGTCTCTACTGGTCTCTACTGGTCTCTACTGGACTCTACTGGTCTCTACTGGTCTCTACTGGTCTCTACTGGTCTCTACCGTCTCTACTGGTCTCTACTGGTCTCCTAACGTCTACTGGACTACTCTCTACTGGTCTCTACTGGTCTCTACGGTCTCTACTGGACTCTCTGGTCTACTGGACTCTACTGGACTCTACTGGTCTCTACTGGTCTCTACTGGTCTCTACTGGACTCTACTGGTCTCTCTACTGGACTCTACTGGTCTCTACTGGACTCTACTGGTCTCTACTGGTCTCTACTGGACTCTACTGGTCTCTACTGGTCTCTACTGGTCTCTACTGGTCTCTACTGGTCTCTACTGGTCTCTACTGGTCTCTAACGTCTCTACTGGACTCTACTGGTCTCTACTGTCTCTACTGGACTCTACTGGTCTCTAACGTCTCTACTGGACTCTACTGGTCTCTACTGGACGTCTCTACTGGACTCTACTGGACTCTAACGTCTCTACTGGACTCTACTGGTCTCTGGTCTCTACTGGACTCTACTGGTCTCTACTGGACTCTACTGGTCTCTACTCTACTGGACTCTACTGTCTCTACTGGACTCTACTGGACTCTACTCTCTACTGGACTACTGGACTGGTCTCTACTGGACTCTACTGGTCTCTACTGTCTCTACTGGACTCTACTGGACTCTACTGGACTCTAACGTCTCTACTGGTCTCTACTGGACTCTAACGTCTCTACTGGACTCTACTGGACTCTACTGGACTCTACTGGACTCTACTGGACTCTACTGGACTCTACTGGACTCTACTGGTACTGGTCTCTACTGGACTCTACTGGACTCTACTGGACTCTACTGGACTCTACTGGAGTCTGGTAGCTACTGACACGTTGTTTTCCATCACTGGTTTGGTTCCTCCTCCTCTGGACTCTACTGGACTCTACTCACGTGAATGTGGTGAGTGGAGTCAAACTGCTGCTGCTCACGTCACGACACTAAATCATCAGTAAACATTAATGGACATGGAGGAGATGCTGTACTTGTTGCTGGGTTAGCTTACGACCAGGTAGCTACGACGATGGCTATCACTCTTGTCCTGTTTAAAAATGGAGCTTGATTATTTTGTTGACGCTCTCTCAACTCAACTGGCGTCTGGTGGCAGCTTGTGAAGACACTCCCTCTGACCAATCAGTGGCCGGCGTCTGTTCACGTCACGTTTTAGTATCGACTCAGCTCCATTGGTTCCTCCACAGAGTAGGAACTAAAACAGTAGCTGGAACCAGGAACTAGCACCAAGTGGAAACACTAGAGACTCAGTAGAGACCAGTAGATGATGGAGGAGAAGAGACAAAAAGTGTCTCACCGTTGTACTTGTGTGTGTGTGTCAGTGTGTGTGTCTCAGTGTGTGTGTCAGTGTGTGTGTGTCTCACCATCGTACTTGTGAGTGTGTGTGTGTGTGTGTGTCTCAGTGTGTGTCAGTGTGTGTGTCTCAGTGTGTGTGTCTCAGTGTGTGTCAGTGTGTGTGTGTGTGTGTCTCAGTGTGTGTCAGTGTGTGTGTGTGTGTCTCAGTGTGTGTGTGTGTGTGTGTGTGTGTCTCAGTGTGTGTCAGTGTGTGTGTGTGTGTGTCTCACCGTCGTACTTGGCCAGAACAGCCTGCACGTCGGCGTAGTTCTGGAGCTCGAGCAGCGACTCCAGCAGGTTCTCGTGGATGTTGAACATACTGAGGAGAGGGAACTCCTTCATTAACTGGAAAACACACAACTGTTGTTACATGTAATACCAGACAGGGGGCGACACATGCTCATGTCACAGTCACAGTGTTTCTATGGAACAACATGAGTTTACTAATGTCTGTGTTGTCAGAGTAGAGACGTTGTCACTGATGAAACTTTTATTAGATTCAACTTTAACATCACGATCAGGCTTTTTATTATAGTTCAAACATTTAACACTTTAGATACACTTGTTGTGATTGGCTGGTACAGTGTGTGTGTGTGTGTGTGTGTATTGTAGAGTGTGTGTATCCTTACATCTCTCATCATCTTCACAGCTTCTCTCGTTCGTCCCAGTTTCCTCGAACACATCGCCAGTCGTCTCTTTATATAAACCAACACGTTGGTGTCTCTTCCTGTCAACACACACACACACATTAACACTGATGGAGATGACGAAGATGCTGATGAAGATGATGAAGACTCACTGTGTTGAGCTTCGTACTGCGTCCCGTGATGCTGCAGCTGTTGACTCCGTCTGTAACAACTTTCTCCAGCTTTTAACGCCTGTTTGAACAAACGCTCCGCCTCCATGATGGTGGTCGCCTCCTCCTCCGCCAGCAGGATGTAGGCCGTCGCACAGCTGACGAGGAGGAGTTATAAAAACATTAATAAACTTAAACTGAAAAATCTACATTTTCCAATTTCATTTCTGAGATAAATTGTCCAATATAATAAACAGAATATTAAAGAAAATATTTTCAAATTGACAGTTTTTCTCGTAACTTTGTGGGTTTTCTCTCATAAATTCACCACTTTGTTCTAATAAATGTAAGTTTGATCTCACAGATTCAACCAGTCGTTTCCTTCAACCTTCATCCTCATATAAGAACAGAACCATGTTCTTCTCCACACATAAATCACATGAAACCTTTAATTTAACAGTCAAACTCACTCTTCCAGCTCCAACGCTTCATGAGCTGCAGAGATGCGAGCCTGAGGGTTTCTCTCCCTCCACGCTTTCTGCATGACTGAGGAAACAGACAGTTACATCGTTAACCATCGTTAACTGACGTTAACCACTGATAACTAAGACTAGTTAACTCGTCCTGACGTCCTTACTGGCGTCCGCCGGCCTCAGGTGGTCGGAGTCGCAGGTGAAGAACGTCTGATGATCCTGAGCCGACAGGTTCATGTCGTAATACGTCAGCGGTTCTCGACCCGTCACCCACGTATACCTGCACACGGAGGGAAGATGTTAACGACGGGTCACTGACACGAGAGACGAGGACACGAAGATGGAAACAACGTGTATCTGGACACACACAGATGAGTCAGGAGGAAGAAACGAAGGAGGAGCTGATCATGAAACGATGAAGAGGAGACAAAGACGCACATGAAGACACATGAAGACACATGAAGACACATGAAGACACATGAAGACACATGAAGACACATGAAGACGTGACTCACCGATTATATTCAGCTCCTCGAAATAAATTCAGAGGATTTCTCCAAACTTTACATTCTGGAGGAGAGAGAGGAGGAGGAGGAGGAGGAGGAGGAGAGAGAGGAGGAGGAGGAGGAGGAGGAGGAGGAGGAGAGAGAGGAGGAGGAAGAGGAGGAGGAGGAGGAGGAGAGAGGAGGAAGAGGAGGAGGAAGAGGAGAGAGAGGAGGAGGAAGAGGAGGAGGAAGAGGAGGAGGAGGAGGAGGAGGAGAGAGGAGGAGGAGGAGGAGGAGGAGGAAGAGGAGGAGGAAGGGTTAGTAAAGATTAAACAGATTGAACAGAATAAATATAAAACGATTTAAAAGAAAATGGAATATAAATAAATAATCAATAAATAAAATCAATAAAATGTATAAAACAAGTAAACGTCAGAATAAATACATCGATATACAATGTGAAGAACATCAGAATAAATAGTTTTGATTCAGGTTCCAGGTTGAAGATCAAACGTCTTCTCTCTCCCACCAACAAACTGAAACGTTGAATCCAGACGTTTCTCACCTGAAACACTTTGTCTGTTGGAGTCGGCGTCTCCGTTACTGGTGTTGGAGTTGGTGGGGGAGCTGCTGTCCACTCCGCCCAGCAGGGGGCGCAGGTGACTGACTGACACCTGCTCTATGAACGACGTCCCGTACTTCCTGAAGTACCACCACTCAAAGATCTGGAAGAGAGCGATGAACGACACGGTGACGACTCGTTTTTTGGTTCAAGACGTTTTTCTTTGTCTCGTCGACGTCAGAAGAGTCGAGATGAAAACATGAAGCCAACGTTTGTTTTCACCCATCGATGGTTAAAAGTAGCTTCACTTTTATTGAAGGGTAAAGATCAGAGGTGGTTTTATTTTACTGATCAAACTTTCAACTGTTTAGTTTCACGTTCAGACTCTAAATGTTTCTTCAGTTCAGATGAAACATGTTGTTACTTTGACCGAACGTTTAAACTCGTCTTCGTCTTCATCATCATCGTGTTTTAAATAACTTGAGTCTTAATTAACTCGAGTCTTCGTCTCTGAGGACGTTGACTGATGAAGATGAAGATGATGAAGATGAACGACGTCGACCTGCTGCCTCAGATCAAACATTTCATTTATTGTTTTATCAACTTTATCAGACTCGTCCATCAACGAAGAAGAAACATGAAAATAATATTTTGATCTAATCTTTGTCACTAGTTAATAAATGTTACGTTAAAAACCTTAAAAACAAACAAGTATCAAACATCAGAGATAAAAACATCAAAGTCTTCATCAATAGATCGTCACTGAGTCATCGACTGGACCAGGACCAGGACAAGGTCCTGGACCAGGACCAGGACCAGAGTCCCGGACTACAGCAGGACTAGCTGTTACCACGGTAACTTCAGGGTTAACTCTGGTCTCCGTCCTACAAAGGTGGTTCACTTCTCACCGGGCTACGTCTCCATGGTAACTGATGCTGAACTAACCTGCTCCGGAGCAGGTCATGTTCCAGATCAGAGGTCGGAGCCTATAAAAGCTCCGCCCTCCGACCAATCAGTTCTCTAGAAAATGTCTGGTCCTTTTATTGAAGATCCGTGGAGCTCGGTGTCGGATTGAGAGAGGGTCTCTGAGGAGGACCGGGGTTTTTAGAGACCAGAACCCTCTGGTCTTTCACATCATTATTTATTGGAGCGTCACTTATATATCTGTGATCTCCTCAAACCGCTCGTTGCCAGTGACACAGTGGAGCTGACTGTCCCTCAGACAGTAGCACTGCTGCGTTATTGACTCCTACAATAATTAACTAGGATATTAAATAACTGGATTTTATTATCGACACATTGTACAAATGCTCCTGTTTGGAGCTGCCAGGGTCCGACGACACACCCCCGTCACCTTCATTAACTGAGCTTGTCCTGAACCAGAGACTGACTGACACTGAAACTGGACTTGGACGTATCAGATATGAAAGTTTCCTACTGACACTTTGAATCATGTTCTTATATTTAGTTGTATTGTTTTGTGGCGCTAGGGTTGCAGCTGAACATGAAGGTTAAAGTTGTATCAGCCTATTCACCGTAACAACAGTCTAGATTTCAGCATCATTCATTTGATTTTAATTTAATTCCAGTCACATCTACTTGTCTCTGTGTTGCTGTGAAACTACAACAACTTTACGTCGACACAATCGATCTTTTACCAGCTTCTGTTCAGTTTCTAGCAGCTGCCACCGTGTTGCTTTTTTTTCCTGGATTATCGGCCGGTTTTCCTCATGTTGTTGTAAAATCATCGTCTGCTCTTCGGCTGTGAAGTCTCTGCTCTGCTACTGGTTCTTTCATGTTTGTGATTGGACGTCTGCTGCAAACTCCGCCTCTTTTATGTGAACGCTCACATCTAGACTGGAAACACCTGGTTGACTGATGGAGTTGATGAGCAGCTTCGTAGGAGCTGAGAGAGACTGAGACTGTTAGTTAGTGAAGCAGAGAACTGGACCAGATCCTGGTCTGTTGGACTGGCTCCGTAGTACAGGACTCAGGAGGTTTGTTTTCAAAATAAAAGCTTCTTGTTTCTACTGAGTCCTTTTTAATTCTACTGATTAAAACACAGACTATTGATTATTGATAGTGTATCGATCGATGTTTGTTGTCACAGTGAAAACGTTTCGTTTGAATCTTTTCTCTTCCGGTTTGTTTTGTTTCATTTCAACATTTTAAACATTAAAACTTCAACAACAGAAACACATTGATTATTGATTATTGATCCAGACCTTCAAAGATAAACTAAGATGTTTGTGAACCAGTTGAATTGTTTTAAAGAATAAAAGGTTGTAAACTGATTTCAAACTAAACGTTAAGATATTGATTCAACTCACCAGGATGAGTCCAGAGATGAGGGACGACGTCCCCGTCAGAGCAACGTAAAACTTGGGCGTCAAGGTGTTGAGAAACATGCTCACTGAGGAGGAAACACAGATTGATTAGACACAGAGACAAAGAGACATTTAAAGAAACAAACGTCAGGAAACAAGAGACAAGTTTCAGTTTAGAAACAAACGAAGACGACTGAATAAAAACTGACGTTTAAACTAAAGAACATTCACATCGACGACACATTAAATCTACTGCTGCGTTTCTCTGATTGATCAAGAGGCTGAAACGCTGATCGATGTGACGTCGGTTCATCAGGTTCATCCTTCATGTTTTTACTCTTTAAAATAGAAAACAAACTTGATCAAACTGAAACATTCAGGTTGTGTTTTAAGCGACTAGATCAAACAACAATCAGCAACAGAAACGTTCAAACTTCCTGTTTGACCACATGTTGACGTCAACCTGAACAACTGCAGCTGCTCAGAGTCTGAGTGTTCGTCTTCTGTGAGACCAGTAAATCACCGTGACGACCGGTCCGTCCGGGGGCGGAGCCTCCTCCATCCTCCAGCTCAGATAAAAACAGAAACGTCTCATTTTATCAGTAAAGATGTTTTTCTTTTTTCTGTTGTTTGACGACGTTTCCTGACGTCACCGTGAAACTGAACAACAAACATGTTATTTACTGATACTGACTGTTTCTATCTGAGCTGGAGGATGGAGGAGGCTCCGCCCCCGGACGGACCGGTCGTCACGGTGATTTACTGGTCTCACGCGGTCTCAGAGACTCTGAGCAGGAAGTTGGAAACGTTTCATCGTCTTAACGATTTGTTTCCTCGACGTCTCCTGATTCTCAGTGAAGAAAGTTCCTGATCAAAGCTTCCGATTGGTCGATTGATTGGTCAATTAAAGCTTCATGTTCATTTCTAAACTGTGTCATTTTCTGTCAGGATGAAAATCAAAATGAAAAGACACAACTTGTTAAATGACTTGGTCAAATATCACAAACCTGAACTGAAGCTGTTTATTTATGATCAACAGTTACTTTTCAATTGATCTTTTAACCAATAACATGTGAGAAGTTCAAACCTAAAAAACTATAAGTCGATAACATCATATAACAAGAGAAACAATGACTTTAAATCTTCATTATATCTTCATTATATCTTCATTATATCTCTATACAACAGTGTAAATCTCAGTATAATGGTCTGTATCTGTGTGTTTTCTAAAACACAGACTGAGACTAAATGTCAGCGGACTCATCAGGGAGACGTGACCTTTAAAGAAAGAGGCTGAATGAATCGTTGGTGTGACAGGACGATAAAAGAGCGAGACACATGAACAGACGTGAACGGACCAGACAACGTTACTGATCAGAAGATTTAAAACCATCAGACGTTCAACATCTGGATCAACCAGTGAATGAATTCATCTAGAAACGAGTTGAGTTTTATTAACTTTTATAAAGTTTTTATAAACGTTTATAAAGTTTGAAGAGGAAATGACAGTTTTACTTTGAGTCAAAACAGACGGAGAAATATTTCAACACGTCTAAAACTACATCTTCATCACCAACACAGGGAAACAACAGCGACACCTACAGGTCACTACACGTCACAACGTCCTGAACAACACAAGTGGTTGATTTTCTCTGAGAAACTGTCGTCACGTCTGCTGGTTTCTGACGTTTACGTTGTGATGAACCTGTGACGTGAAACAACGTGGAAACATCTGATCTTTGTCTCTTTGATTCTTAGTTTCAACTTCATCGATCGACTCAGAGTTTCAGTGACGCGTCAGACTGATGAAACTGTGACTGATGAAACACTTGTTTTCTACCGTTTCTTAGACACATGTAGTGTCGTGTTGATGAGGCTCCTGGATGTTGTTGACAGACATGTTCAACCTCTTCACTGACACAACAACACTGTTTACTTTGACGTTAGAAATCTGCCCCAATCACTTAGTTTATCAGCTGCCTGGTCAGACTCACCGCTACCACCACATCTACACTGATGGAGACACAGTTTGATTTTATTTATCAACAACTGACGTTAACTCAGAGACTCTGACAGGAGGATGTAGGTTCACGTGATGAGTTCAACTTTAAATACTAAAGAAACTCGATGACAGAAAAAACTCTGTCAACATGTTAAACACTTTAATAAAACTCAATCAATAAGTTCACTAACGTTTCCATTCATGTGACACCAGGATCTTTATTAATGTAACAAACATCTTGTCAGTTTTTAATCCGTCACCAACTTGATGAACATAAACGAGTCTGTAGACGCCATCTTTGTTTGTTTGTTGTCATTCGGTCGTCATGGAGACGTGTCTCATCATCTTTACGTAGCAACTAGTGACGACTTGTGATGACGTGTGACGGTGAAGTAGAGGAACGTTTTCACCTCAACACTGTTTCTACAGACGAGGAGTGAAACAGACGTGTTGAAGTTTGATCCTGTTTCTGATCTTTCATCTGACGTCAAACAAACAAACAAACAAACAAACAAACAAAGACGTTGTTTCATCACCATCAGTTTGGTCTTTGACGTAACTTTTGTTTTAGTCTGAAATTAATTTAACTGATGAAATGGTTTGTTATTTTAATGTTTCTGAAAAAGAAAACACACACACACACTCTGAGACACACAAACACACACTGAGACACACAAACACACACTGAGACACACAAACACACACTGAGACACACACACACTATGTCTCAATCTACGACAGAAGATATTAAAAATAAAATGTGTCACGTGACCTTTGGTTTTTCATTTCTAATCACTTCATCACAGAGAAACAACACAATGACTGAACCACTGACACACACTCTAACACACACACACACACACACTCTAACACACACACACACACACACACACAACACACACACACACACACACTAACACACACACACACACACTCTAACACACACACACACACACTCTAACACACACACACACACACACACACACACACACACACACACACACACACACTCTAACACACACACACACACACACACACACACCTAACACACACACACACACACACACACTAACACACACACACACACACACTCTAACACACACACACACACACACACACTCTACACACACACACACTCTCTCAGCAGGCCGTCACCCACGCACTGAACAAACCGTCGTCTTCATGAATATCAATACAACATGTACAGAGCCACCTGCTGTACAACAATACACAGGCTATTTGCAAGGGAAAGGACACACACACAGTAACACACACACACACACACACAGTAACACACACACACACACAAATACACACACACAGTAACACACACACACTACTCACCCTCCATCCTCCAACACTAACTGAACGTTTCTCAATAAACACAAAAACACAAATATCTTTCTGCTGCTCATCCAAAGCCACGCCCCCTCACTACGGTTACTGCTCTCTGATTGGCTGCTGAACATGACTGACAGCAGGTCGACTCAATGGAGAGACGCCTCCTGTGACCCCGAACAGAGGAGGAGGAGGAGGAGTAGAGATCAGTCCAACCAATCAATAACACGGGTTTTAATGAAGGGGGAGGAGCTTTGTCTCCTGCATGTGGTTACCATGACAACCCCCAAATGACCACACAGGAGGAAGAGGAGGAGGAAGGAGCAGGTTCACTGATTCACTGATAGAAAGAGACTGGATGAATTTTACATCGATGTTTAACACAGAGGAGGAGGAAGATATTTTTAAATGATAAAAGAGGAGCTGCTCCTCCTCCTCCTCCTCCTCCTCCTCCTCCTCCTCCTCCTCCTCCTCCTCCTCCTCCTCCTCCTCCTCCTCCTCCTCCTCCTCCTCCTCCTCCTCCTCCTCCTCCTCCTCCTCCTCCTCCTCCTCCTCCTCCTCCTCCTCCTCCTCCTCCTCCTCCTCCTCCTCCTCCTGACGAGGATCTGAACACATGATCAAACTGTAACTGTAACTTTTATGAAACGTATCAAACATGTTGGGCCTCGTGTCGACTCCGTTTAAGTTGATGACGACATCTGAACGTCACAAACTAAACCTTTAAACAAACAGTGGTTTGGTTTGTTCTATAAATATGAACCTGGTCTTTGTTTGGTCAGAACAAGAAGGAGAAGAAGTCGCTCAGTTGATCGTTTTAACAAACAAACCAGGAGCTGAGTCGTTTTCACTTTCTCCATAAAAGGATGTGAAACTGATCTGAGGCCTGATTCAGCAGCAGGTCACTGCCAACAGCAACAAACTGATGATGATGAAGAAACTAAGAAAACATCTCATTTCATCTCAAAGTTTCACTATAAAACTCTGGTCTCAGAGTTAGGCTGAGTTCAAGATCAACGATTCGTATCAAAACGTTTAATTCAACACAAACAGAGAAGCTGAACTTGTCACATGACGCCTGGCAGTGGGCGGGGCTTAAATCCACTGTTATATTATGACTGTGACACTGACTCGTCTGGGTCTTTTCTCTGTCTCTTCTCCTCCATCATCTACTGGTCTCTACTGAGTCTCTAGTGTTTCCACTTGGTGCTAGTTCCTGGTTCCAGCTACTGTTTTAGTTCCTACTCTGTGGAGGAACCAATGGAGCTGAGTCGATACTAAAACGTGACGTGAACAGACGCCGGCCACTGATTGGTCAGAGGGAGTGTCTTCACAAGCTGCCACCAGACGCCAGTTGAGTTGAGAGAGCGTCAACAAAATAATCAAGCTCCATGTTTAAACAGGACAAGAGTGATAGCCATCGTCGTAGCTACCTGGTCGTAAGCTAACCCAGCAACAAGTACAGCATCTCCTCCATGTCCATTTATGTTTACTGATGTTTTAGTGTCGTGACGTCGCAGCAGTTTGACTCCACTCACCACATTCACGTGGAGGAGGAACCAAACTGATGGAAAACAACGTGTCTGCTACCAGACTGAGTAGAGACCAGTAGAGACCAGTAGAGTCCAGTAGAGTCCAGTAGAGTCCAGTAGAGTCCAGTAGAGTCCAGTAGAGACCAGTAGAGTCCAGTAGAATCGAGACACAACCACGTGGTGGAGAAGTTGAACTGAATATTTTCCTCCAGTCGCTTCACCACACACACTCAGTCACCAGCAGATCTACTCTTACACCACTGAGCTACAACGACATGAATGAAAACGTTTCTCTACTTGAAATAAAAGCAGGTCACTTCACATCAGAGCAACTGAATCTTTACTCTGATCAAACCTCAGTTGTGAATTACACAACGTTGTGTCTCTGAACTCGTCCTCCATGAATCCAACGTCTCTGATGTTATAAGAGACGGAAGAGACAACATGATACAGGTCAACGTAGATAAATAATGAAGCTTTGAAGTTAAATAAAAAGTTAAATAAAAAAATAAAATCCAGACAACGATGAGATGATGTATAATTTCCCGTTTGTCAGAAGATGTTCGTTCATCTTCACGTCCAAATGCGTCAGTGACACGTTGTTAAAACTAAACGTGACGACGTCACAGTTTGTTTCAAGTGTCTCAGATGGTTCTGGGTCAAAGGTCAAAGGTCACCGCATTTCAGAGACGGAAATAGCAGCAGTCAGCAGTTTCCACAGAAACCTGATGCTCGTTTCATCGTTGCTACGGTTGCAGCGGTGCTGATGAGAGGAGGAGGACGTTACCACGGCAACACAGACAGCTGGCTGCCATCAGATGGAGCAGCTTCTTCTCAAACAAACAGTCGCTTCACAGCCTCAATAACGAAAATCATCACACACTCACTCACACACACACACACACACACACACACACACACACACACACACACACACACACACACACACACACACACACACACACACACACACACACACACACACACACACACACACACACACACACACACACACACACACACACGATCAATCTGATCCGTAGTTAAACAACGTCACATGATCAGGAAGTCAGAGACGGCGTCAAACTCAAACTACGACTCAGTTCATTCATCACGACCGTTTCCAACTGAACCAGGATCAGATCTGATCCCAGGAGACAGAGTCCATGACCTCTGACCTCTGACCCTGAACATGTGACCACTTCTCTGATCTGATCTGAACTGACCAGAGAAAAAGCAACGTCTGAAACATGTTTCACCTCATTTCACCACAGATTCTGTTTCTATTGTTTCTACTGTTTTTATTGTTTCTACTGTTTCTGTTTACAAGTTAAAGTCAGATCCATGGTTTCATCCTGCGACGATGAAACGTTGGAGAACAACGTTTTACTGTTAAATAAACTGTTCTTTTCTTCAAAGTTTGATCTGAAATAACAAAATAAATAAATACAATAAATGTGACTTTAAAATAAAATATCATCTGGAAAATAAAATCTTTGTTCAGTTTGTGTTTTTCTAGTTAAAGAGAAAAGTCAAAAAGACGAAATTAAAAGTTGATTCATTTAATATCTCGTCTGATTTTAACTGATTTTCAGCTTCGTTTCTTCTGTCGCTGACGTTTCATCACTTCATCATGTTTCTAATAACGATGACGTTTCTGTTCGTTCCACAAAACGATTCTCGGATCCTAAACTGAACTTGACCTTTGACTGGTGACGTCGGAGTCACTTCATCACCTCATCATTTAACATCAACTCATCGCGTCATTTTAAAACTTCATGTTGATGAGTTACGTGACGGTGGTTTTGTTTAGATTCACCTCACAAGTTTCAGCAGCTTCGACTTTTATTTTGTAAACTTTCTCGACGTGTCTTCACTTCCTGTCGTCAGGAAAGATTTTCTGACGTAAAAACATCAGTCGTCTGTAAAGAAACAAGTTTCTCTGATGTTTCTCTTCATTTTCTCTATATTTTTTAAACAACATGAACCAACGGATCAATATGAGCAAATCACCAACGTCCAGAATCAAAGACTCAAACACGTGAAACTAAAACTTCACTTTGTTTAAATAAAAACCTTCGACCCTGAAACGACCTCGGTTTGTTTTGTTTGAAACAAATTCAGGATCAGAAACTGACAAAGACGCTGAGACCTGAGTTCATCATCTTCACCTCCACGTTCCTGCACACTTCAGACATGATGACATCACTGTGATGACATCATCACCCCTCAACCGGTCTGACGACGGCGAGACAGCGTTCGCTCTGACCACACGTCAAGAAACAACCACAGGCTCCAGCGCCGCCATGACGGAGACGAGGAGACGTCCTCACAGAGTGAAGCATCATGGGACTCATCACACACACACACACTTATACAACACCGGCGTGCTGTTAGCTAACGTTAGCAACGTTAGCATCTGCACTGAGGTGGAGAACAGGAGACGGAGGAGGAGGAGGATGCTTCTGGAAAAACGATGCCACTGAGGCGAAGGAAGGAAAGCATCTTCACACACACACACACACACACACACACACACACACACACACACACACACACAAAGAGCCGGCACGCCATCACAGCTCAGAAACAGACATGAGCGGCGCCGACCCTCAGAGATAAAATGGTAGATTCCTGATTTCTCCTCATGTAAAAACTGCCACCAGACCAGCAGCAGCAATGATGGAGGCAAAACAGGAAGAAGAGGAGGAAGAAGAAGAAGACGAGGAGGAGGAAGCGTTTTCTTTCTCCTCGTCTCCTTCACATCAAACACAGAAACATAAACCAGACAGATGCAGCAGGACGATGATGTGGTACTTACATGAGGACTCTGTGCCGAACATGGCTGGACCGGGAGCTGTGATGGACAGAGAGGAGGAAGGAGAGAGGGGAGGGGGAGAGAGAGGAGGGGGGAGGGAGAGGGAGAGGGAGAGAGAGAGAGAGAGGGGGGAGGTTGATGAGCAGGCAGCTACACAGCGGGGGTCATCAAAGCAACACAATGCAGCCGGACGCCGCCAGCGTCGCTCCGCCGCTGAAACACCGACACGATCAGGATCACGACCCGTCGGAGGAGGAGCAGCAGCAGGAGGAGCAGGAGGAGGAGGCCCAGAATTAATTCATGGAAGAATAAAAAAAAAAAAATAAAACGAGCGGGAAAAATCCTCAGAAACCGAGACGACGAGACGAGACGCAGCGACGTGGTCGTAGTCGTTATCACATCAAACCTCGTCTCTGCAGCTCAAACCTTCCTCCTCCTCATCCTCTCCTCTCCGTCACTCCTCATCGCTCCGTCTCTGTAGGACTCACTGATGAAAGGAGAGGGAGGCTTCCCCACTGAGAGGAGGGAGGGAGGGGGGTGAAAACTGAAAAATGTGGAGGAGACGATAACAACACAGCACACTGCTAACGCTGCTGCTGCTGCTGCTGCAGCCGCTGTAAGACAATAGCTATGCAAACACTGTGACGTCAGGACGGAGGGGGGGGGAGGAGGAGGGGGGGCTGTAAAAAGACTGACTGGGGGAGGGAGGGGGGAGGGAGGGGGGAGGGAGGGAGACACGAGGAGAAACAGGAGATTGGAAAAAAAGAGGGAGAGTAAGAAAAGAGGACGGAGGAATAAAGAGGAGGGGAGGGGGGGCACGAGCCAATCAGAGCAGTTTAACACACACACACACACACACACACACACACACACACACACACACACACACACACACACACACACACACACACACACACACACACACACACACACACACACACACACACACACACACACACACACACACACACACACCATCAATAATAAAACCTGTTTAAAGTCAAACTCAACGATGACGAAACAAATCAAATAAAATCCTGTGAATTTGTTTTTTATCGTATCAAAACACACGTTATTTACTTGTTTATTATTTATTTCACATAAAAATAAATTCATGAACTGAGACGACGAAATTTCTAAATCAACGTCACATTTTCAGTCGTTTCACGTCATAAATTTGTTGACTCATCTAAAGTTTTTGTTGTTCTGAATAAACAACTGATACAAATGAGTTTGCTCATAAATTCATTTATTTACTTGTTTATCACTTTAAGTTTAGTGTCAATGAAAACCTCAGTGAACTGAAGATTCACTAATACGTGACGATGGTTTCTGTTCATCTGGTAAACAAATAAACAACACAACGTTCAGCTGCTGCATCAGATGATTCATCAGTGAAGTGAAACAACAACGTCGACTTTAATCAAACACATCAAGGTAGAAATGGTTCAAACTGTCCAACACTGATACACGACATGGTCGACGTCACCGCATCAGAAACAACTGACTCTAGTTAACATGAACTAGTTAACATGAACTAGTTAACATGAACTAGTTAATCACCTTATTGAGGTGAACGTCAGGTAAAGTTCAGTACAAGTTAGTGATGTTGACTAGTAGATCAATAACTAGTTATGTTTTAATGTCTTTAACCTTCAGTTCATCAATAACTTTATAATAAAACAACATGAGCTACTTGATCTCGTCTTCAACATGTCTGATTAGTTGAGTTGATCAGTTTCATTAATTGAGTTGATCAGTTTTATTAGTTGAGTTGATCAGTTTTAGACTCTAAAGTTTCATTTTAATTTAAATAAAGAAACTTTGATGAATAAAAGCTGATTGTTACTTAATCAAACAAAAGAGCTGAACTGATTAATCAATGAAACATATCGATCAAATAATCGATTCCAATAACAGCTGATCAACAGCTGTACTCTGGTTCAGATGAACATTCATGAGACATTTATTGTGAACAATGTTCACCTCCCCGCCCCCACTCCTCCTCAGAGCACCACCCCCAAAAATAAAGAGGCGGCGAGCATCTTCTCCTGGTTGCTAGGTAACTGAACAGAAGCATAAGAGGAGGAAGAGGAGGAGGAGGAGGAGGAGGAGGAGGAGGAGGAGGAGGAGGAGGAGGAGGAGGAGGAGGAGGAGGAGGAGGAGGAGGAGGAGGAGGAGGAGGAGGAGGAGGAGGAGGAGGAGGAGGAGGAGGAGGAGAGGAGGAGGAGGAGGAGGGTCAGACGACCAGTGACGATGTGATGAGGTGAAATAATAAAATGAATTAATTTATATGTAAATGTTGGATGAGACTCAGACGTCGTCGTTTCAAACGTGAACTGGGTCACGATGATACTGAGCATGAACGTTTAAAAACCTGGAAAACACTTTTCAAACAGTGAATCAGACAACGAACGTTCAAACACGAACGTTTAAACAACAAACATTTAAGACATTTAATGTTAAAAATAACGAACGTTAAAACGTTTAACGCTGCTCAGCGACAGGTTCCTGATCTCAGTCAGTTGACAATGATCCATTAAAGCAGACGCTGCTGCTGCTGGAACACAAACTTCTCTTCACACCGATTCTCGTTATTTCCTTCACTTTGCATAGATTCAAATCACTTCGGTCAAATGTGACGATGATGATCGTCCGTCAAACTGTCTCTGGATGCAAAACAGGAAGTGATGACGTCAGTGAAGAGTTGAAGCTGCAGCCGCCTCATTCATCAGTTTTACACCTGAACCTCATGGACTCCACCTCAGCTCCAACACGTCTCACATCATCCACTTTTTCATCAGAAACCAACAGACCAGTACGAACTACAACAACAACTACTGTTAAAACTACAGGTCGATCTGATGACACAAGTATTCGTTTATTCATTAGAGACTTCAGGGCTCAGATACTAAGTTATATTAAACTGATGTTTCATCTGCTTTTTAAAGACGACGTCTGAGACGCAACAAATAAAACCCTAAAGAAAAAACATTTCTCAGTTTGTTATAAAATCAGATAAACCAGAGATGGAAACATGGTAACATGACTGGACATTAAAGACTTTAATAAGAAGCAGTAGAAGGTGTCTGATCACAGATTAACAGGTTAATGAGCATCAGTTTGTTTCAGTCAAACTAGTCAGAGAAGCTCACAGCTTCATGTTACCTTCACTGAACAGTCAGGATCTACTGGTAGTGATGGAATTAAACATCTTCACAATGAGTCAGAACAAACTGAATAAACAGTTAGTGACTTAATTAGTTCATGTCCAGTTAGAAACTAAATGTCACTTTGATCTTAATGTAACTTTAAATTCATCATGTGTAACGTCCAGAAACGTTTCACCATCAAATCAATTCTTTAGTTTCAGTTTGTTCATCAGGTTTCATCCTTTAGTTTCACATAAAGAAACAAACTAAAGTTTGATACAAAATATAAAATCTGACTTTTAGTTTTTACCTCAACTGAAACCACGTTTCTACTGGGAATCAACTCAACTCTGTGTGTGTGTGTGTGTGTGTGTGTGATTTCTGACTGAGATCAAGTTTCTAAAGCAGCACCAGGTCTAAATAAAGTCCAGACCAGTCTGATCTGGATCTGTGGTCGATGACTTTGTCACAACGTCAACTTTAGAAACTAAACTTAAAACTTCATAAACTTAATAAACGTTAGAAACTTTAGACACAGGCGACGTCGTTAACGTCTGAACCATCAGAGAACGAGTCTGAACTTTATTTCTGATTCGTTCTCAGTAAAACGTCCTGAAGGTCGAAGCCAGAAACAATCAACATGAGAATAAAAACATGAAAACAACAACATGAAAACAACAACATGAAAACAACAACAAGTTTTTAATTCACAGATTAAACTCGTCTCATTTATTTCTTCAGGTCACAAATCCAAGGTTTCATCTCCAGAACATTAAGTTTTATTCATTAACATGTTTGACTTTTACCAACGTGTTTGTTGAGAAATAAACATATTAGAGGTTTAATCTCTGAACGTTTCCTGCTGGTCGGTCGTGTTATCTGATCATGTGACCACAGGTTTCACTTTAATGACGAACAAGAAGAAAAAGCGTCGACTGTTTTCATCTGATGAACTCGTCGAGTGAACAAACCTGAAGTTCAGTTAGTTTCAATCCTTTGGATGTAAAAGTGGTGTTTAAACACTCTTCACTCTGTATTTAAACTCATTCATTAAGTAAAAGAGCAGCGCTGATGTTTCATCTGCTTTATTTCCTCAGAGACGCTGGTTCTCTGGAGTCGACACACACACAGAAACTCTGGAGACATTAATGAAATTAATCACAGCTCAGACACGTGTGTGTGTGTGTGTGTGTGTGTGTGTGTGTGTGTGTGTGTGTGTGTGTGTGTGTGTGTGTGTGTGTGTGTGTGTGTGAAGGTAAAACCTGAACCGTTGGACAGAAAGAGGAAGTGACAGGTCGGTTGGACGTGTTGATGTAGAAGAGGAAGTGAAACGTGTTTTAACTCTCAGGTGAATCTCACTTCGACCTCAAACTGACAGTGACTGATAAAACCAGAACAACTGAAGAAGAGACTGAAAATATCTGAACCGCGAAGACAAATGAAGATGATTTATAGACGTTAGATCGTCTCGTTCACTGACCTCAGGTCAGTTTATCGTCTTCATCGGCGTCTAAATATAAAACAAACTGTTCCTCATTTAACACAGTGTTGTTGACACGTTGGTGATAAACCAACAAGAACAAGTCAAATGAAACCAAACGTTGGTTTAAACAAGTGAAAAGTGTCGTTCATCTATGAAGCAGTCAACTCAACCAGCTGTCTAATCAATAAACATCTAATCAATAAATCAAGTTAATCAATAAATAAAGTTAATTAATAAATCAAGTCCATGTGTGAGATTTATTCTCAGAATAAAAACAGATGTTTGTTTGTTACATAGTGAACATGTAAAAGGTCAGACTGGTTTAAAACAGCATCAGGTTTTAAAACGTGATGTTGTTCATGTTAATTAACATGTTAATTAACATGTTAATTAACATGTTAATTAACATGTTAATGAACCTGAGACTGAGGACGTTCGACTTCGACTGGACAGCGACTTTAAACATTTCAGGTCAAATCTCTCAGGTAGAAGCTGAGGTCTAGATCTTTGACCTCGTTACTGTTCAGACTCTGATCATATTTGAAGAACAACAACGTTAAGAGACACTGTAGGTGGAGGGACGGCGCCTGTAGGACGACGTTACGCTGAAACTGTGACTTGAACAAGAACAGAACCTGCTCGGAGCAGGTTTGAGACGCTGAGTAAACTGCCCCGATGACAAACCTCAGAGGAGTCAACGGTGAAGTTACACCACACGTCAACAGGTTACTACCAACTTACCACGATAAGACAGTCGACACTCTTCACAGTCCAGGACACGGTCCAGGACACGGTCAGGACAGGTTCCACACTGGTCCAACTTCCAGGACACGGTCCAGACAGTGGTCGGACACGGTCTTCACAGTCCAGGACACTGGTCCAGGACACTGGTCCAGGACACGGTCCAGGACACGGTCCAGGACACTGGTCCAGGACACTGGTCCAGGACACTGGTCCACCAATGTCCACGAACGTCAACAAACGTCAACGTACTGATAAAATATATGAAATTTACAATTTGTTTTCTCGTAACAGCTGTAAACTTTTAGGCCTTGTTGTTGTTGTTGTTGTTGTTGTTGTTGTTGTTGTTGTTGTTGTTGTTGTTGTTGCTCTAGCGCCTCCTGCAGGATCCTGTCTCTCAGACATGAAGTCTTTTATAAAAATAAATCATGATGATTTTCTGAAATCAAACAGCTGCTGCCGACGAAACAACGTAACATTTACGATGAATTTTTTGTTTGTTGTTGTTGTTGTCGTCCTCGTCGTCAGTAGGAGGAGCACGTTTTATTTATTCTAATAATTTATAACGAAACGTGAAATTTACAGAAACTGCTGCAACTTTTAGACGCTGGTGTGTGTAAACACACGTCCCAGACCTGATGTGGTCTACAAAGACCTGGTCCACGTGGACCAGGTCTTTGTAGACCAGGTCCTCTGGAGGCTGCAGGTCTCCATCACATCTCTGACGCTCAGACTTCACCGTCTGCTGCTTAAAAAAACCGTTGAACTCCACTGATTGTTTCTGGCCGTCGAACCGAGTCAACAGCTCCAACAACGTCTCTTTTCTTTTCTTCAAGTGTTCACACATGAAGCGAGTCTGTCCAGCAGCCGGCTGCAGGACTGAGAGAGTCCTGGTCCAGGTCCAGGTCCTGGTCCAGCTGGCTTCACTGAAAGAGCACATTCTTCCATCCACAGTCACAGGAGACTCATCAGAGACCAGATGAAGCCAAAGACACAACAAACACACACTGACAGTCTGAGTCAGTCTGAGTTTTAATCTGAGTTTTAATCTGAGCATCCTGCAGATTAGTCTGTCCAACTCGACTCAAACAAACAAACAAACAAACAACCAACTGAACTTCCATCAGTTTCAGCTGCAGCAGCAGATTTCAACATTTCAACATTTCAACACAAACCAGATAAAAACAATCAAACAGTCAAATCAACTCTTCGCCCCGGTTCAGTCTCGGTTTCCTCCGTAAAAACGACCGAACAGCAGCTTTGAATAAAACCACCGGAGCCGTTAAGAACCGTTTAATGTTTAATGCCACGCAGCGGGTTTTACATCTGAACGGAGCTAACGCGTTAGCCGCTAACTAGCTACCCAGCTAACGAGCTGCTAGCTGCTCTGCGGACCGTTAAAACTTTGACAACGGGTTTTAAATGAACGATAAAAGTGCGATGTTCGGGTTCAACAGTGAACGATTAACGTGTCCGGTTCGTCGGTTCTTACCTCGGTTAGTTTCCGTCTTCAAGCCGCTTGTAGCGTCGCTGTCGTTAGCATTTCTTCGTCCTCCAGCAGTTCAACATGTGTCGGTCTCCAGCGGCGACGTGTCTCTGTCGGCTAACGATGCTAACTAGCCCCGCTGTTAGCGCCGTTAGCCGCCGGCTGCTAACCTGCGGTTCGCTCCGGCCGCCGCTGGAGGGCGCTGTTCAAAGATAAATAAATGACGTCTTTTAACAGTAATTATATAATTTTATATCCTGTTATATTCTATATTTTTATATATTTAGATTTATATGTAGGTTTTATTTTAATATTTTACTATATATAAAATTATTATTTCAAAGAATTAAGAATATAAATATACTGTAGCAGACATGTACATATATATTCTATATTTTATAAATTCTTATATTTTAATTTTATACAATATTTATATATTTATCATTTACATTATTTTAAACATTACTTATGTTTTATATATATTATATAATTATTTTATATATTTTTCAGTATTTTTATACTTTCATTTTATTTATTTCAAACATTTTATTTTTATCATCTATTATTATTAAAAAATAATAAATATTTGTATCAGTGTAAATGTGACAATATATTTAAATACAACTTATACATATTCATTTAGTTTTTTATATTTATAAATAATTATATATATTAGATGATGTTGCAGTTTTTAGCTTCATAAATCATAAAAGTGATTAAGGTAAATGTTGAATAACTAATTTAACTGATTAAATTAAATAAAACTGACATATTTAAATCTAAATCTTTTCATTCAAGTGAATAAATTTCTTCATCTAATTTAACTTGGTCTGTACAGATAAAACGTTACGTTTATCAACAGTTGAACGTGTTTAACATCCGTGTGATTATTGATCTTTAATCAGATGTTTCAGAAATTAAAGGAGTGAGTCAGTAAATAGAAAATTTGTCATTTAATCCAACATAATTGTGACTGAATTACAATTACTCTCATGGAAATAAATCACCAAACCGACAGACAGGATGTTTCATACAGGTATATATTACAATGTGCCTTGTTATATATAATACAGTCAGGTTCTGTCTTAATAAAAATAAGCACTGAAGGAGGAAGTGAGACTTGTTGTCATTTTATTGTAAATTGGACATTATGCACATTAACTCTGTTGTTAATTAAGCTTGTTAAGTGGTCACAGAAACTCCCTGCGCCGGGTGACGAAGAGGACGAGGAGAAAAACTAAACCAAACTAAACTAAACGAAATGAAATAAAATGAAACGAAGGCAGTTTAATCCAGGAGTGTGAACGATGACGGAGGAAGAAGAAAAGTACCGAAACATCAAGAGGCGACAGTTTGTTTCTTTAATTGATTTTTTTAGTTTTAGTTTTTTTTTAATCGTTAACGTGAAAAAATTCTCCCAAAAGAAAAAAAAGCTAAACAAATTGAACCGTTGTTTGTTACTGTTGCAGCCGTCAAATCAAAGGCGCGGTCTCAGCGACACGGGAACGACACTGAAATATTGCACATGTGATGTTTTTCATTTCTCGGGTTTGATCCGTTTCTTTCGTACAAGTGCTCGAACACATCTCCCTCGTTTTTATTCATTTCTTCCTATGTCTCCTTATATTTTCCTTAACTTAGATTTTTTCCCAAATAAGATGATCATCATATTTTAATATACAGAGAAGTTCAACAGTTTATCTGTAAAAAAACAAACAAAAGAAACAAAAAGAAACAAAGTAACATCCATAAGAGTCGACATCCATGTGTGAGGTGACATCTGACTATGAGACCAAACCTTTCTTTGTCCTCGATTCTCTAATTTTTGTACAAAGACGAAACAACTATCCAGTCATGCAACGTTGTTTTTTGGAGGAAGTGGGTGAGAAGGGTGAGGAGGGTGAGGAAGAAGAAGTCGTCTTGTTTTTCTTCTCCGTTGCGTTTTTCTTTATTTTTTCATTTTATTCTTAAGCGTTCTGCATCTCTTTGCCGATCTTGTAGCTCAGGATCTTGTTCCAGTCGATCTTGGTGCGTGTCACAGGAAGCTGGCGGCGTAAGGCTTTGAAGGTAGTGTCCGACATGGTCTGGTAATTCTCGTTGATGGCCGTCTGACACACAACAACATTATTATTGATATTATTATTACTGGGAGGTGAAGGGTGGTGGTTTTAAAAAGACTCGTTCAGTGTTTTTATATGAATATCATGAAGAAGATCCAACCGATATTTATTTTCTAGAGTAGAAACAGAAGTGACGACGTCTCTGACCTGGTAGTCGTTCTCTGCAGCCTCCATGATCTTCACAAACTCCTTTGCGGTCGAAGCCTCGTTCTGGAAAAACAAGAAAATGACAAAGTCACGACGTTTTGTTAAAAACGTGTTTTTGTGGTTTTAGACCTCGAGCTTCAACCAGAGACGATAACAAACAAAATCGATTGATTATTAACACATTAATTATTAAAATATAAATAAATGGAACCAGACATGAGCGATGTTGCAGGAAAAGTTTTTAACTAAGACTTTTGTTCATAGCGACAGTGAACCGGTTCAGTCCTCTAAAATAAAAAAATGACACTTTTCTTTCTGTTCATCCGTTTTTTGTGAATAAATTTCTCGTCTCAGATAAATAAAATCTCAACTGAAATAAACATCAACATCAGAACAAACAAGTCGCCATGTGTTGTGTTTCCAGTCGGACGCTGACGTGAACGATCGTCAGCAGGTGAACTGGTCTCGTTACGACACTTGACTCTTTATCATGAGTCGTGATGATCTGCAGTTAAGACGTTTACGCCACAAACTAAACTAAATAAAACTACAGTTTTAAAACGATATAAAACGATAAAAACACGGAGACAATCAACATCTGTTTACAGTCACATGATGTCACAGCGCTGACATCATAATTCAACAACAGCCTCCTGGATAATTAACAATAATAACAACAACAGCTCTTCTCTCTTCTGCTTTTCTTTTTTCTCTGAGCAACAACAGGTCATCGAGATCTATTTAATCAATAGATATGGATCAATATCTGCTGTTGGAGCAGTTTGTGTTTGATCTGTGTTTACTGAACGTTATTACTGATCAGTTCATGATGCTCACATGGTTAAAGACAAAACACCTCAGGTAGCTGAACCATCCTGGTCACATGTCTCATTACAAAGGCTGGCTACGCTAACGCTAGCGAGAGTGTCAGAGTTAGTTACGTTAGCTACGTTAGCTAACGTAACTAACATAGCTAACGTAACTAACGTAGCTAACGTAGCTAACGTAACTAACGTAGCTAACGTAACTAACGTAGCTAACGTAGCTAACGTAGCTAACGTAACTAACATAGCTAACGTAACTAACGCGTAACTAACGTAACGTAACTAACGTAGCTAACGTAGCTAACGTACGTAGCTAACGTAACGTAGCTAACGTAGCTAACGTAGCTAACGTAACTAACGTAGCTAACGTAGCTAACGTAGCTAACGTAGCTAACGTAGCTAACGTAGCTAACGTAGCTAACGTAGCTAACGTAGCTAACGTAGCTAACGTAGCTAACGTCGAGACGAGAACAACGACGGGTTGAATTTGTAAAAAGTGACATTTTAAACAGGTTGAGATGAGACTGAGACGTCTCCAACGTTTAACAATAACGATCACGTTCATCCGTTCCAACCACTGATCAACTGATCAATAACGTTACCAGCGATCGATTCGAGTCTTTGATCGTACTCACAGAAATCGACATGGACTCCTGAACCTCTTTGTGGCTCACCAGCTGAACGTTTCCGTCCTCATAGTAATGAACCTGGAGGAGACGGAGACGATCAGTTCATCTGCTCTGATGAGACATAAAATATATTGATCACAAACAACAAATAAACAACCTGGATTTTCATGATGCCGGCCACTTGAGTGGAGGAAGGAGAGATGGTGAATTTCCATTCTGACCTCCAGCGTCCGTTCCTGAAGGAAGACGAAGAAGAAAAACACAAAACTTTAATCAATTTAATCATTTTAACACTGAAACGTCACAAACAATCAATTAGAAATGATCAATAACCTCTGCCAGACCTCGCTGCTCTAGAAGAAGTTTGTTTAAACTCAAACGTATGAAAATAGAAACAGGTTGAGATGTAAATTATTTACATAAAGTCAGTTAACGTGTCTCCATGTGATCGGACTCGTCGATGAAGCCGATCGGTTCAATAATCAGGAAAGAGTTAAAACCAGATCAGACTCGAACGACACGAAGTGATTCAACCTCCGAGGATCCGACCGTCTCTCACTTAAAAACCTACCAGAAGTTTTTTGGTTGAAACTGATGGCACTCGATGCACACGATGATGGTTTGATGTCCATCGATGGTTTTACCGTAAATCTACAGGAGGAGAAGAAGAAGAAGAGATATGATCATCATCATCATCATCATCATCATCATCATCATCATCATCATCATCATCATCATCATCATCATCACCACCATCATCATCATCACCATCATCATCATCACCATCATCATCATCATCATCATCATCATCATCATCATCATCATCATCATCATCATCATCATCATCATCATCATCATCATCATCATCATCATCATCATCATCATCATCATCATCACCATCATCATCATCATCATCATCATCATCATCATCATCATCATCATCATCATCATCACCATCATCATCATCATCATCATCATCATCATCATCATCATCATCATCACCATCATCATCATCACCACCACCACCACCATCATCATCATCATCATCATCATCATCATCATCATCATCATCATCATCATCATCACCACCATCATCATCATCATCACCATCATCATCATCATCACCATCATCATCATCATCACCATCATCATCATCATCATCATCATCATCATCATCATCATCATCATCATCATCATCATCATCATCATCATCATCACCACCACCACCACCACCATCATCATCATCATCATCATCATCCATCATCATCATCATCATCATCATCATCACCACCATCATCATCATCATCATCATCATCATCATCATCATCATCATCATCATCATCATCATCATCATCATCATCATCATCATCATCATCATCATCATCATCATCATCATCATCATCATCATCATCATCATCATCATCATCATCATCATCATCATCATCATCATCATCATCATCATCATCATCATCATCATCATCATCATCATCATCACCATCATCATCATCATCATCATCATCATCATCATCATCATCATCATCATCATCATCATCATCATCATCATCATCATCATCATCATCATCATCATCATCATCACCATCATCATCATCATCATCATCATCATCATCATCATCATCATCATCACCATCATCATCATCATCATCATCATCACCATCATCATCATCATCATCATCATCATCATCATCATCATCATCATCATCATCATCATCCGTCTCGTTATAAGGCGTTTAAGTCACGTCCCTTCTGGTCGACCCACCGGGTCTTTAGAAAAATAAATAAATTCCAGTGAACGTAGAGATAAACATGAGCTCCTGATCCACTCTGACTTCTACCCTGAATCACACGTCCTGTCTCTTCATTTAAATGAAACTATCAGTGAGTCCAGACCATGTTTGTGGTGTAATTGTTGATTTATCTGCTTCTGAAAACACGTAACCGGTTCGACTACAAACCAACCAGTCTGGTCGGTGACGTCACGTCAGTTTCTTTCCCCGTCTCTTCCCTGAAGAGAGAACGAGGAGCAGGTGATAAAACTGACCAGGTCAGATATTTTCCTAGGTTAGCGTAGCTGCTGCTAAGCTAACGTTAGCTGATGTAAATGTAGCCAGACCAGCGTTGTAGTCGCTACGTGGTCTCACACTAAACCTCCAGTAACGTTTGCTGCCTGTCACTAAACAGACTCTCTCCATGTCAAACATTATCTTTAACATTCACTAACATCACATGTTAAAACCAGGACACGTTTCAACCTGGACCAGAACATCATTTATCTACGTTGACTGAATCATTTTCACATGTAGGACCAGAGGTAGATGATGTGACTCAGGCTCCTTATGGTCACGAACACGTTCACATTAAACTGTTTCTCTATTTGTCTAAAATGTTGTTGTCACTTTGTTTCCATTTGTTAAAAATGTTTCTTGTTTTAACTTGAGAATCTTTGATTAGATCAAATATTAAAACCACAACGTGCAACAAAAATGACTTCAAAATAAATGTCTTCTTTTGGCCAAAACAACAAAAGACAAGACTTTTATTTTGAAGAGAATCAGCTCCATCCTCCTGAAACCAGAGTCGATAAATATAAAAATAAAATCACTTAAAGAATCAGTGGATTTACTCAAACTAATAACAAGATGTTTCCTCGTCCACATTATTGATCAAAGCTACAACAGGTGGATCCTTCACAGTCCAACAGACGTTTAGGTATAAATGTTAGCTACTTTAGCTAACGTAGCTAAATTAGCTGACGTAGCTAACAATAACTAAACTAGTTTTAAAAGTTAGCTTGAGTATCTAAATAAGAGTTAACTAGTACTACACACACACACACATATAAAAACTATAAACACATAACAAGTAGCTGAATAAGTTGAAGTAACTTAGCTAAATAAACTAAAATATCAAGGTTAGCTAAAGTATCTAACTTAGCTGAAGATGCTACATAAGCTAGGTTAGTTCAGCTAACCTAGCTTAAGCCTAATTAGCTAAATTAGCTGACAGACAAGTTGAAGCAGCTCGAAACTTGTCAGTAGTTTGTGATGTGGACGTGGAGTTAAAGATAAAGGTCACGTGACCTCAGTAGCAGCGTTGTTTCTTCCTGTTTCTATCGTCTTTATTCAATCTGACCCGAGGTCGTTAAGCCCCTCCCCCTCCCCGTGACATCGGCGACGTCAGTGACGTACGGTGCAGACTCCGCTGGGATAATGCTCCTTGACGTAGGCTCTGACGGCCGAGTCCACGGCGCTCCTCCATCCCTCCATGGAGCCGTCCACGTCGTGAGGCCGCGGGTCGCTCGCCTCCTTCCTCAGGTGGTCGAACTTGAAGGAGATCTTGTTCTTGGGGTCCAGGACCCGACCGTTGCCCAGGTCTCCATGCTCTGTGATTAAGACCTGAGAGGAGGAGACTCAGTGAGAGGAAGAAAGTTTCCATCCGAGCTCTGCTGGGTACCAGAGCAGGGAGTTTCAGCGATGAGGCAACATGATGACACCTTTATGTAACACGCTGCAACTACACAGGACATGTTCATAATCTAATCCTGAACCACGTGGGGCCAAAGAAACAAGACAAACTGATTTAATTGTGGCTTCTTTACACATCAGACTTATGATAACCTGCAGCGACAAAATAAAACATCTAATGATCAGCTGCTTAACTCCAGAGACTGAAGTGACGTCAACATTTAAAAGAACAAAAGTGATTTTATTCATTGTTCGTCTGAAGCTGAAGGTTCAAACTCACCTGTTCTTCGTAGCCGTCGATCTTTACCGGAGTAAACTGGTCCAAGTTGTACTGCGCAAATGCACTGAAAAGAAAAATAAACAGAAAAGACGTTTAATCATCAACTTTTAACGTCCTGAGACAGAGACGAGGAGGTGGAGGAGGAAACTTACTGCGCTGCACCTTCCCTGAGGAGATTGTCATTGTTGAGCAGCAACCGCACATCTGATGATGAAACCATGAAGATTATTATCACGTTGACAACCAGAGAAAAGACCAACTGAGCTAAACAGGTGAAACGACGGCGCCGCTCAGAGGACGAAGCGTCGACAAACACTCGTCTCTGACTGGTCACAGTTGGTTTCAACATGTTGATTGAAACATGAACAGAAACTGTTTCACTTGGTTCAGACGTTTCTGTTAAAACTGATCAGTTGATCAACGACCTGAAGATTCTGGTTTGAAGATCAAATAATAAAATAAATCAATCAGATTTATCATTGTTTATTTTATTTTGTCCTGATTAAAAGAGACAAGACTTTTATTTTGGCGGAATCATCTTCATCTTGATGAGAACAGACGACGTCATCAGATTAAATAAGTCGCTGAGGATAAAGTAGATTAACTCACGTTTAACTTTGTTTGTTCAGACTGTCGACAGACGATATCAGGTTATTGATCGTACGTTCATCTCAGTGTTTAAACAATATGTTCTTTTAACGTTTCAACCAATCAGCTTCTTCTCCTGAGACGTGAAGCTACAACGGTTGGATCCTTCGGTCCAACATATCCCATCATTCATTGCAGCAGCAGGTGACGTTTGTGATGTGGACGTGGAGTTAAAGATAAAGGTCACGTGACCTCAGTAGGAGCATTTATATAATATTTTATCTGTGACAAAATTTACAGTGATTTGTTTTCTTCTAACAGCAACAAACTCTGAGATGCTGCTGTAGTTGTTGTTGCTAGGCAACAAGAGTAGTGTGTAACAGTATGTAAAAGACGTAATCGCCGTAGAAACAGGAAATGCTCTGTAGACCAGTGACGCTCTTCAGCGCCTCCTACAGGATCCTGAGTTTTACAACATGTGACTGGTTATTTTCTCAAATTAAACCTCAGACTGTTTTTATAAAATCAAACTCAGTGAGGAATCACAGCAACATCTGGAGAAGCTGGAAAATTACATCATTAAAACATTTTATAGTAAAAAGAAAAAGAAACTCACCATTGAAAACTTCGTTGAACTCTCCTGGCGGGGCGTGGATGACGAAGTTGGCTGCTATGCGTACCTGAACACACACACACACACACACACACACACACACACACACACACACACACACACACACACACACACACACACACACACACACACACACACACACACACACACACACACACACAACTTAATTATGACACAAAACTTAGTAATAATGTAACATGTTTACTGACATTTCTCTTTTCTCTAAATTATCTGAATAATTCACTTATTCTAACATTAAAACACGTCATCAAAGTCTAAGTTTAAAACAGTCTCTGTCACAATAAAAGCTGTTTTATTTATATTTTCATTGTAAACTGATGCAGATGTGATTGAACCAGCGGACGTGTCGTGTTCCTCATGTGACCAGAAGGTGGCGTCATGTGACCGTGTCTCCAGGTTCTAACTGAACATCTGATCTGTCACTTCTCTTCTTCCTCACTTCTCTTTCTGCACCACAACACTTCCTGTTTCTAGGTCACATGGCAAACCGACAGCGAGTGACGATGGCCACGCCCCCTCCTCTCACCCCTCCCTCCCCCACGCAGCTCACGACCATATAAGGACATAAAAATGTGCTGAGGACGTCGCTCTGGTTCTCTACAGCTGAGTCTCTACCCCGGCTGAAGGTGTGTGTGTCTCCTGGGCCTTTATTAGCAGGGTGTGTGTGTGTACAGCTGTTGACTTTTTCTTACTAATGAGCGACGCTCAGAGTCAGTGTGTGTGTTTGTGTGTGTGTGTGTGTGTGTGTGTGTCAGGTGATCATCATCATGTGTGTAAATACTCAGTCTCTTCAGAACGTTGTTCAGATTCTTGTTCTGCTTCGTCTCATTTCTCAGCAGATTTTTATAAAAACTCGTTTTGTTGTGATTTTTCTCTTTGAAGTAACTAAAGTGAAGCGTCTCCTAACAGGAACCAGGACGTGAGTTCACTGACGTGTGGATCAACGTTTACCTGGAGACGCCAGCGTGATGACAATGTAAACAAAGCGTCCACCTGCAACTACGTGTCCCAGAATCCTCTGGGAGCTCCCTCCTCTAAGCTCCTCCCACCTCAATTCAAACTGAACCAGACGTTTTTATTTAACCGTCACATGATTCAGACGCCGCCGCCTCTTTTCACCTGGATCTGATCAATAAAGTTTCAGATCATGAAGACGATCGACGTTATTGATCATAATCAACATAAACGACATCATCAGTCTTCATTCGAGTCTCGTCTTTGTCGTTTCAGTGAAACTGAATCCGAGTAATAAAAGACAGAAATCTATTTCCTGAACCGTCCGTCCTGTTCAGGGTCACACGGGTTGGACATTTACCCAGAATGCATCTTGGCCAGAGAACAGAGAACAAGTACAACCTGAACAAGCTAACGAGGCTGAAACACGACGGAGGAAACTTGAGACGACGACGACAAAAGTCCTGACGATGAAACAACAGGAAGAGACGTCGCCTCACTGACGATAAAAACATTTATTAGAAACAAGTTACACAACAATCAGCTTCAAAACATTTAACTCAGAAACTTTGACACGTTAGAATAAAGTGATTAAATGTGATTAATATAAAAACCTGTCAGGACGATGGAGAAATGAGGAAGTAGAACAAGGAGGATTTTGTACAAACGTTGAAATTAACGAGCGGAGGAAGATTTTTATTGGATTTAGCAGATAAATCAACAAACGTCTCCATGTTCAGTGTAATAATCTTCATATCGATCATGTTCCTGATCAGACAACACATGAATTTAGGTGCTTCCAGTTTTGTTTGGACTGAAACAACATTGGATCTGTTTTCTAAACAGCATCAGAGCAACTGAGACGTTAACGGTTTTAAAGTTACACTTCCTCATCTGACACATGAAACCAGACGAGAGTCGACGCCCAGACACGCAGACGTTACCACAGAAGTGAATCTTTGGTTGTTAATGAACAGACACACTGAATCAATCGATCAATGAATCAATGAGGAGCTGTGAGCTTCATCAGAGCATATTCATCCTCATTACCCATCAGCCCCTCCTCTCATCCTCTCACCGCGACGAGAAATTATCTGAACAATTAACCTGACGCTGATCCTCAACGCTGGCGTCTAAAGAAACCAGACAAAACGAGACCAGGCTAACGCTAACAGCTACTGCTAACGGCTAACGGCTACTGCTAACTGCTAACGGCTACTGCTAACAGCTACTGCTAACTGCTAACGGCTACTGCTAACGGCTACTGCTAACTGCTACTGCGAACGGAAACAACGAGGAGTCTGGTTTCATTTGGAGATAAATTAAACTGTAGAAATAAGAAAGAAAGAGTTTCTAACAATTAAAAATAAAACCATGAATCTTGTTTCAACTTCTCAGAAATCGACCGTCACGTTTTCCCGCCTTTTTCTCTCCGTTTCTGTGATTAACGTTAGCTTCACATCCTGATCAATAAACCAATCACAAACCAGTGTGTGAATGTGTTTCTTTAACTTCAACACAAACGTCGTCTCTAAACGGTTCAAGACTCAAACATGTAGAAACGACACCAAGTTTCAGTGTTTGACACATTTATTATTATTATTATTATTATTATTATCTAATAAACTCAACATCTTCCTGTTAATGTGATTCATTCATTTCATTTGTTTTTCTTATGTAATCTAATGTTTGTTCTATTTTAACGTTTAAGTTGTTTTGATTTATTTCTCAACAGGAAAATGTATTTAAGTTATATTTTTCTATGTTTAACTCTTGAATGTTTTAATATTCGACATAAAAAACTTTAAATGAACCTTAAAGTTCAACAATCGTTTCTGTTGACACACGAACAGAAGAAGCTTCATGAAGCTTCATGAAACATGAATAAAGTGTTTGTTTCTGAAGCTGAATTGATTCACAACGATCAGATGTGACTGGTGTCGTCTCAGATTATTGATCCAAGTGAAGCTGGAACGTTTGTTTATTTCTTTTACCGACTGATTTGATCTTTTAAAATCATCAGTGTCGTTGTCAATAACTCATCTACGCCTCAAACTTCCTCTTTGGGCCAAAAAAAGTTTATCTAATTCTCCGACAGGAGTTAACGATGAACTGCGGCGTCTCATTGGTCGTCTCACGTTATAAAACAGGAACCTCAGACCAGAGTCTCTGCACCAACGACGAGCTGGAACCTGGACTCTGAACTGCAGACGAGAGCGGAGAGTTTCCTGTAACCGTGTGGTTTCTGTGCTGTAATCAGGAAGCTGGCGGCTCTTTTTACTCTAACGTTTCACTATGACGCTCATTTGTTTATTTGTTTGTTTGTGGCTCAGACCAGATCCAGTCTGATGATGTTTAATCATTTACAAGAGGAAGACTAATCAATGATTCCTACAATCAGGTCTGATCAGGACCAGACACGTTGATGAGGAAACGTTTCTCTCTCTCTATCTCTGGTTTATCAGTTTTTATCTGAACTGCAACAATTAATCAATGAAATCAAAGGTTAAATTAGTGTCCAACTATTTCATTAATTGATTAGTTGTGTCTATGTTGTTAAACACAGACGTTAAGGAGGCTAACGTTAGCTTAGCGCCAACAGAAGGTTTTTCTGTTACTTTACGTTTCAGATTTAAACTAAAAACATGAGCTGCAACTAATCAATTAAACCGATCAGTTGATCGGTTGAAACGTGGCGGTGGACGGAGGAGACGGCAGAGGATACGGAGGCTAACGTTAGCATACTGCTAGCGTTAGCATACTGCTAGCGTTTTTTCTGTTCGTTACTTAGGTTTTTACATGTTTTAAATTCGTCAAAACGACACAAATGTGGTGGAAACGAATATATTTGAGCAGAATTATCTGATTATTTATCAGAAATCAATAGATATTATTGTCACTTCCTGTTTATTGATCCTGGTCTGATCCGTCTCTAAAGACCAGAGACTGATTTAGTTTTAAGTTTTTATGTTGTTTGAAACAACTTTAGTTTATTAAATAAAACGCTGAAAATAAAATGTTTATTCTTCTGATCGATGATTAATAATCGATCGACGGTCGTTAAGTTGCAGCCTCAGTTTTCGTGTCATGACGAGTCAGGTTCAGAGCGGTTCGACTCCTGACACAGACCGGCGAGTCCATCGCGACTTTCATTTCCTTCCTTCACAAGTTTCTCTGAGACGACAAACTGCAGCTGCTGCAACATCAAGTATCAGCACCACACAAACCAACACATCATCAGCACCATCGACTTTTCTTTCTGCTCAAACGGTTAAACGGATGAAATCCTCCTCATACAAACCGAACTGACTAAACTAACCACAGCTTCACGTCCTCAACACAAACCTGAGACATTATCACCGTTATTTAGAGATGAAGTCACGAGTTTGTGATAAAACTTCAGGGTCAAAACGTTGTGACTCAGACTGAACGATGGAAATAAAACCAGGAGCTGACGTACGTCTGGACGCAGTCGGACAACTCAGAGATCACAAGTATTAACAAAAACAGAAGTTTAACTGAACAAACAGGCCTCGATTAACCTTCACACAACAAAGAAACAGAGTGAAGCTGCAGCTTCATCACACATTTCTAACAATTTACTTCTCATTTTTATCTTTTAAAATCAGATAAAACAAAGTTAACTACACGTCACAACTTATTAGAGCCTGAAAACTGACAAATATCAACAGATACAACATAGCAACTAGAAAATAAGCAAAATATTCCCTCAAAACACAAAATTATTGTTTTAAAATCAAACTAAAATATAGATAAATGTATTTCACAACTTATTAGATCCTGTACACTGACTAATATTAACACATACAAGAATTAATAAGAAAATTAGATAAATATTCTCTTAAAACACAGATGCAACAAGTAAATTATTGAGTTTTTTATCGTCTAAACGTCAGTTTAAACACATATAGTTGCAGCGATCGTGTTTAACTCTAATAACTCCAGTTTAACTCCAGTTAAACTTAACAATTTTAAACAACAAACAAATATTAACAGGATAAAATGTGAAGCAGATCTGATGTAACGAAGCCGAGAAAAATCAATCTATTTCTGCAGGATGTTAAAATAAAGAGGGAGTTAAGTTCCTGCAGATGGAAACTAATGCTGTCTCTGAGTGAGAGAGAGAGAGAGTGTGTGTGTGTGTGTGTGAGAGAGAGAGAGAGAGAGAGAGAGAGAGTGTGTGTGTGTGTGTGTGTGAGAGAGAGAGAGAGAGAGAGAGAGAGAGTGTGTGTGTGTGTGTGAGAGAGAGAGAGAGAGAGAGAGTTTGTTCATTTAAGGAAATGTAAAAAGGAAATTGAGCAGCAGCAGCAGCAGTTTCAGCATCGATGTAAAAACCTTGTTCCAGTAAAACCGTGTCAGTCTGTTTCCTGTTGTAACGTTAATAAAACCATAAATATTAAAGTAAAACTTTAACAGCTGCACATATAAACTTATAAATGGTTAAACCACACATATGTACACTTATAAACTGTGATAGTTTGATGTTATATTAAATTTAAAGGTGATTTCTGAAGCTAACAGAAGTTCCTGCTTATTTCCACTGAGTGGACGCTACTTAAACAGTTAGTTAGCATGCTAACTAGCCTCAACAGGGCGTTTCTTTGCGTTTCCCGTGACTAGTTTAAATTAATTATGTTAACATAAAATATTTAGACTCATAATGTTTGTACTGTTTAATGTGTAATGATAAAAAAGTGTCCTCAGAGACAGAAAAGGGCGTGTTAGCATGTCCGGCTAGCGGCTAGCAGCCAGCGGCTAAGCTAAACTACCGAGCTAACGATTTTTGTTTTATGAAAACTTCCCCAACATCAGCGACTAAAGCCCCGGGACAGAACCACACACGTCCCCGGGACTAGGAGCCGTGCAGAGGTGATGTTAGGTGAGTTTCTAACATGAACACGGGTCCTATTTTGAGTCCGGACCGTACATGGAGCCTCCGATAGATTCAGCCACCGAGCGGAAGTTGAGCTAAAAATAATAAGCGGCGGCGGCGCCGAGGCCCCGGAGGAGGGAGGAGCGGCGCTTTTTTACTCTAATTTAACGGTAACGACGCTCGGTGATTTGCACCGACACACCGAGTATTAACACGTATTAAACACGACCGTTAATGTGACCGGTTGGATCCGGGAGCGAGGAAAACAGCAGTTTAATGGGCGTCTCACCTTTTCCTCGTCGGATAGCTGCTCCTCATGATCCGCCATCTTTTCTTCCGGCACCACCAGCTTGTCAGAGCCGCGTGACGTCACCGGCTGGGTGGATTCCCGGGCTGACGATGATGAAGATGAAGATGATTAATAATGTTTAAATATATATAACATTATTAAAACCTGGTCCGCATCATTCACATTCACATCACAACAATAATAATCATTTAACAATAATATCAATGTTGTTATTTTGTTACATAATCATATTAATTTCTATTTATTGTCTAATTTATTTATTATTTATGAATTATTTCATGTTCTCAGTGTGTCAAAGGTTATTTATTCCATCATGGGGATATTTTATTTATCATTATTATTATTTTAAGACGTTAGAAAATATTGAAAAGGCTCATTTTTATTATTAATCTTAAGAGGAAAATATTTATTATCATCATAAACATCTGTGAAATTAATAATTATCTGAATTTATAAAGAAGAAAACACAAGATATTTAACATTTATGTAAAAACAATAGTAGTTTAATAGCTAAATTATTTTTAATGTAAACGATGTTTTAAAATAGTAAAAAAAAAAAGTCTAAGATAACATCTGTAATCTGTATTTTTATTATGAGATTATATTATTATTAAGATTTTATTATCTACAAACCTAATAAAACTTAATAACCTTAATATGATAATAGTCATTATAATAATAACCTCAATAAATATCCACATCAATGAAGCACCATCTGCAGAATATTAATAATATTTAATTTAATAAATAGTTTAAATCACAGTTTAATTACAAAATTAATATTTTAGCCAGTCAGATTATAATTATGAGTTCAGTTGTTTGTGTAAAAGATGCTGAGAATTTAAATGATTTTAGGAGAAAAAATTGTTTTCACTAATTATTCAGTTAATTTTATTTAACATTAGAAGTGATCGTATTAACTTTCTAGTCTGTTCATGTGAAGTTGTGATCAATAAATAAAAGATCACAGAGGAATTTTGTTGTTTCTCTTTTTATGACATTTAATAGTTGTTATTGTTACAAATGTTTCAGTTTTAACTTTAAAATGATTTTTAAAAAAAGTCTTTTATGTTAAATTTTCTCCAGTGATGTTTCAAGGCGTCAACACGTCTGATTCATCGTCCTGAATAAAGTCCTGGGATCAACACTGACACGTCTCACTCAGTGATTTCACCACTAGATGGCGCTGACACACTGTCGTCAGCAGCGTCTGTAGCTGAGGAACAGATCAGTTTTCACTCTGACTCATTTCTCTTTAAAATAACAGACAAAACGTATAAGACGTAACTTAACTGTTGAGAGACGGAAACGTTGGTTAAACGTTGTCACAGATGTCGAGTGAATCACGTTTCTTCAGTCACTGCGTCTTCATCTGTGACAAAGTTACACTGATGTTTGTCACTGAGCTCGTTGGAATAAAAGTAATAAAACCAGACGTTTGCTGAGAAATCACGTTTACCTGCAAACAGAACATCAAGTTCATAAACATGAATATATTTATCATTGACATGTGGTTTTTCATGTTTTTAGTGACGCAGCTGCTTAAGTTTGAGCTCATTTAGGTGATTTTAATTACTTAAATATGAGTCTCTAAAAGGCTAGCTAGCTGCTAAAACATGTAGCGGAGAATCGGCTAAATGTAGGCTAGCGCAATGCTAACAAGTATTTAATAGTGTGTCAGTATTTATTTATACATTTGTAGATCAGATAATTGTCTTTAATTAGTTTAGTTAAGTTTTGAAGCAGAGTAGCATTTTAGCAAATAGCTGCCTTAGCATTTCTATAGCTAGCGTTTTAATTCTGTGGCGTTTTAATTTTGTGGTTGGTTAGTATTGATTTAAACCAAACTACTCTGACATCTTGTTAGTTTGATCTATGATTTTTATAAACTCAATAATATATAAAATATAGCAGCTTTTAAAAGGCTAACTAGCTGCTAAAACATGTAGCAGAGTATCAGCTATAGAAGGATAATGTTTCTCAAATATTAGCTAACGTTAACTTAAAATATTCAGATAAAGTACAAGAATCTAATTGTAATCAAGTAATTAACTGTTTTCATTTACTTCATTACTTTCTACTTCAGGTCACTGTCCATTTAGCTGGTTAGCTCACAGCTAATTAGCATGTCATATAGTTAGCTTTTGTTTTGAAGCAGCGCTACGTGGTAGCTACTTAGCAAAAGCTACCTCCCTGTTTTCCTAGTGAGGTTAGAAGCATTTTAAAGCTACAGCTTATCATTGTAACTACCTGGTGTTTTAACCAACATGCTAATTAGCCAGTTAGCCTGCTGTCAGGTTGATTATCCCGTTAGCTAACTGGCTAATTAGCATGTTGTGTTAGAGTTTATTTTTTTTGGCGCGGTGCAGACCTCATGCTTATTCAACAGGTAGATTTATGTGGCTAACTGTTTAGCCTCCAGTTAGCTGCATAATTAGCACTTTAACATCAACCTGACAGCAGGGTTTTTCCCGCTACCTCGTCCTTCTCCGTCTCCCTCCAGACTGTAATTTACCCGTTGTCGTGTTGGTGTGTTTGTTTTGCTGAGGTCACGTTGGTAGCGAGTCACGCTGCCGTCGAATTAAACCACGATTACAGGGTGACGACGGCGAGAGCGACGTCCTCCAACAAGCCCGACCCTGTCCCTTCACCTTCACTCCCACTAACAATAGACTTTTTATCTAACGTCGTCTGACACATTTTTCTCCTCGTATTACTTTCCCATTTTTATTTCATTTCAGACCGAGTCTCATCCTGCTCTTCTCTGAAAGTTGTCACGCTTGAACACTCGACTTATGATTGATGAAGCCCAGAAGTGTCAGTGAGTCTGGATCTGCCTCCTCGGTGAGGCCCCCGCCATCAGCACAAGTGGCTGAAAATAATTGCACAGCTCCACATTTTGGATGATGAGACACATTATAAGGCTCAAACCAGAGGATTTGAAAAGCTCAGTAATCTGTCCAGGACGTGAATGGCCTGCAGGGCCGCTATTGTGTGGAAACTGGAGCTACTCATCACCTCTGGGGACCAAAGCAGCATTGAGAGCTGTGTAAGTGAAAGGGTTGGGGGGTGGGGGGGCGGTGGTCTGTGACTCATCCACTGCTACTGGTTAGTCACCTCAGATATTCGTTTCACTGTTCCCATTTAGACAATAATCACCCAGACGACTCAAAAGGCTGTAAAACGCCGAGGTATTAACGACGCAGCATGATGAAGTGTTAAGATAAAAAAAAAAGTAGCACAACTTTTGTGAGCGAGTATCATTTTTTGGTTTGTGTCGCTCTCTGTTCTGCAGCCATCTGGGTATCAATGTGAGAAATATCTTCCTGGCAGAGCATCAAAGTGTGAGGAGGCAGCGCCACGGGGACGATTGAGACTGTGTTTCCACACCTCCCGACACTATCTGGTGTAACTCTGCTTTGTGCTGCTTCAATAGCTGCTGTGTTTAAACGCAGGCGTCCGTGCTACAGATGGATGAGGGTTCGCTTTGTTGAGCTGGAGGCAACCAGCCAAACATGCAGGTAGATTCAGGATGTGGTTTCTTCAGGAGCAGTGAGATAAGATAGTCAGGCTGTGTTTTTTAAAGGCGCGGCTCAAAAAGAAAAACAACGTCAGCCTGATTCACACTGAAATCAATTGTCACAGCATTTCTAAGCAGCTCGTTCATGGTCCCCAGAAGACACATCACACTGATGTAGGTAAAGTGAGTTTTCTTCTTGACCGTGTTGGACACGATTTAACAAAGGATTCATCTTTCAGGGACCATGAATATCTGCAACAAAATTCATGTCCATCAGTCGAGATGTCTTGGTAGCAAATTCATCCTCTGGGAACATGAATATCTAGTGAAGAAAGAAGGAGTCACTGGGATTTGTCCCCTGGAGACCATGAATATCTGCACCAGGTTTCATGAAAATTAATTGACTTGTTTCATAGAGTTTGACATCTTGTGATTGATTTTAATGAAACTTGGTGCAGATATTCATGGTCCCTGGAGGATGAATCAACTTTGTTGAACCTTCAGTCCCTAATAGAGATTCACACCAGAGTCTGGAGTCATTAGGATACAGAGGATGTTCCCTATTGACTCAAAATTGTTCATTGATTGAACCACCGACTAGATGTTGACAAGTATTTCCAGATATTCATGGTCCCCAGAAGATGAATCTGTCTGACTTTTTTCTTCCAAGAGATTGAATCAGAACCAGAATCAGAAATACTTTTCTGATCCCAGCAGGATCACACTGACATTTCTTGACAACTGTTGGATTAAATGCTGTGAAACTCGGTGCAGATATTCATTGTCCCTGGAGGCCGAATCGTTCTGTTAAACCTCAGAGAGACTCATGTTTCTTGACATCAGAGAGTCATGTTAACGTCTGGTGATTCCCCTCACTTGTCCTCCAGCGCCACAATAAGGTTGAAATTTATGACTTTAAACCAAAACGTTTTTATTTTTAAGATTTTTGAGATTATTCAATGAAATGAGACACTTGCACGTATTTCTCATGGTCCCCTCAGGTTGAATCGTTATGTTTAGAGCTAGTTCACATTTAAACACCTGTTTATGTTGAAACTTTTCTTTATTCTGAACCTGAAAGTTTCACAAACAGACACAGTTTTTCCTGTTACCACCTGTTTTATAAGCGGACACATCAGGACTTTAACTCATTTCTGTGTAAAACTTGTCAGATCTCGTGGCTAACACCACCCCCACCTCTCCTCATGCTCCTCTGGGACGTCGCTGCCCCACTAAGCCACAGATATGAGCTTTCAACGCCAGTCTGGCTGTGATCACACTCCCCTGGAATTCCTCGGTGCACCAGCACTCCCAGTCCTCATTACTGGTCCTTTTCTTTTCACATGAGTGATAGAGAAGTTATTTATTCTGTTGAAGAAGCTTCAAACCACAGAAAACTGAGGGTTTTCATTTTTATGTTATGATTGAATGTTTCTCTTCAAAATAAAAGTAGCAATCTTCTTTCGCTTTTAAAAAGAAAATCAAATTAAAACCAATCTTTCCCTCGTGACCTGTCAGAAGCTTTGATTCAGAAAGTTTCAGGAAAGAAAAAGGAAAGTTTTCTGAGCTCGTCTTCGCAGCGAGACACGTTGACCTTGGACGATTGATCGGACGCTGGAATGAACGTCCTCTGCCAACAAGCCTGTAGGTCTGAATTTTTAAGACGCTCTCGCCATGAAATACCTCGGACCACATGTTGAATTATGGACTCGGGCCTCGCTCTCACACGTGTTGGTTGAAGGTGAAACTACGAGCTCAGATCTCAGATAAATGGTGTCGAACCAAAGTGAAAACACACGTTGTGATTTATTGTAAAGAAAAATACAAGAAATCACATCATGTTTTATAAAAGAACGCAGGAGCAAGAAATATCGACATGAACGGAGCATTTTTAGACTCAATGAAGACAAGCAGATCACATGGGAAAAACGGGATCAGGTCAAACGGTCAAAGATCAAGAACGAGACGTCGTCTTTCTTCTTCTACGGGCGAAGAAAATCTGTCTGTTTGTGTGGAGACGAAGGGTTTTTCCATAAATGTTCAGAAATGTCCAGATCTGTCGTCAGCGAGTTTGATTTAAGTCCAGAGAGCGAGGAATGAATCTGAAGTTGTTTAGTCATGTGTGTGAAGGAGGAGGGAGGGTCTACGACATCATCACTGATCTGGTCTCACCGTGTTCACCAGACGTTAAACATCAACGTTAAAGTTGATGTTAAAGTCGTTAAAGTCATTAAAGTTGTGAGACGAGAGAAGCTGCAGGTTGTTGTTTCAGTTTTGAGGTGGACGGTTGTCTCTTGTATTTCCAACAACCTGAGATGTCGTGTGTTGTTTTATGAACTCATCCATCAGCGCAGCACTAATCATGATCGTTTATCGTTGTTTAGTGCAGCAGCACCTCACTGACTCAGAGCTGCAGCTGCGTTTTCAACAAAGCTTCAAAGTTAAAGTGTTTCTCTTTCATGTGGCGTTTCCATTATTTTGTCCACGCTCTGTAACACCTGATGAAGCAGCCAATTCAGTAGAGTGAACACAGTCAACAGGGGGCGCCAACGAGCTGATGACGACAACAACAACAACAACAACAACAAAACGACAACAAACAACAACAAACAACCTCCAGAGAATCAGCAGAAACTGAACTAGAGATGAGAAACTTTAATAAAGCCTTTGTGTGTGTGTGTGTGTGTGTGTGTGTGTGTGTGTGTGTGTGTGTGTGTACCCTCTCCACCCGGTGCCATCCACCTCCTGGTTTCATTTAGACTAAAACTAATTAACAGTTTAATGAGTGTGAGTTGACTCAGCAGGTCAGAACGGCACCGATGATCCCGAGATGTTTTATCAACTGATAAGAGAGAGTGTGTGTGTGTGTGTATGTGTGTGTGTGTGTGTGTGTGTGTGTGTGTGTGTGTGTGTGTGTGTGATACTTCATTTCATATGAGTGATAAAACCATCATGTGAAACAAATTAATTACAAGTAAAATGATGAAAAAAATCACAGAAATAAAATCAGGAAATTAACTTTGTGTCATTTATTTTTTTTATTATTGATGTTGATGTTGTAGTTAATTAAAAGCTGTGTCGTTATATTGATTTTATAAAACTCCTTAATGATTTTCATTGATGTGTGAAGCTAGCTGGTTAGCTGTTAGCTGTTAGCAGCTGTTAGCAGCTGTTAGCATCCTCATAAATGAACCTGATACTTTGTTACAGTTTATGAACATTCAGATTCTTTTCCTCCTGATTCAAACCAACATGACGTCACCGTTTCTGTTTCAGTTTTAAAATCTTATACTTTGGGAAACTTTCACTTTGTGTGTGTGTGTGTGTGAACATGCCTCATGTATGTCGTGTGTTGTAACTTTAGTCGTTCATTCTGATCCACTGACTCACTGATGACTCCTTCATCCATCTGAAGTTTTTACCGTCGTGTCGTCGACTCTCAAACCTGTCCGGCCTCTGAACACGCGTGTGGTCGAGTTCTTAGCGTGTTCTCAGCGTGTAAACACACAGGTCGGAGCATTAAAGGGATTAGGAACAAGTAGTGGAGACGTTGATGTTTAAATGTTTTTAAGTCCGAACATGTTGTTTGTTAAGTAGAATCTGTCAAAGTCTTAATGACTTTAAGTTTAACTTTGTATTTGTTGTGTGAACAATGAGCTTCGTCGTGTCCAAACGCAGATTTGAGTTGAGAGATGATGAAAGATTCAACTCTGATTCATTTTATAATAAAAAGTGAACAAACATCGAGTTGCTATGAAACAACCACAGATACTCTGACTCTCCTCATTAAAATCAATAAACATAAACACAGGACCTCAGGATTATGCTTGTAGATTAGATCTATAGTTTTAACTCAGACACACCTTCTACCTGGATGATTCAGCTTCAGCTCCTCTTTCTTCATCAGCTACATGTTGTGATTTGTCCAAACATCTTCTAACGTCCTGTTCTTCTCACTAATGTCTCTGTTTTCCAGTAATAAAAAACATAAAACATGATCCTGCAGGGTTTAAATCCACTGAATGAACGAGGTTGTGATGTTTTATGACAACACGACGTGAAAACTCAGAGTTTAGTCTGTGAAGTGTTTTCATGTCAGTGAGACCGTATATGGTTCGACTTTTACTGAACGACTTTGAAAAGGACAAACTGCCCCGAACAACACGGTCACGGCTCAGTTAGTAACACGGGGGGAGGGGGGTCTAGACCACAGGACTTATAAAGGTCGACCGGAGGGGAGGAGGGAGGGGGGAGGTCAGAGAGGTGAAAGGTCAGAGGTCAACACCAGCCAATGGGAACACAATCAGTGTGTGAACAAAGGCAGAAACAAAAAGCAGCAGATCATCATGTTGAGCAAGTGCAAGTGTGTTGACCCAGCGTGACGTCAAACACTCACACACTCGTCTCACACTTCAAACATGCTACATGTGTGTTTGAGCTATAGCTACGAAGCTATCGCTAACTTAAATGTCTGTTTACTTCAGTTAATTTTACCTTTACAAGACAAGACCAGACACTACAGTGACATCATGGCTAGCTTGTTAGCATGCTAACTGCAGTAGAAATGAATATCTGCTAAACCTGTCAAGAATATGTTTAACTGTTAGCATGCTAACATGTAGAGAGGTGACAGACATTAAAGTGACGTCCAGAGTCACATGAACCAGAGTCTATTTCACCATGAACACGAGTCAAACTCCCTCAACAGATATGTTACGTTGGTTGAAGTAATATCCAGTTTGACGTCTTTTGTTTTCACAACCAAATAGTTAACAATGAAAGTAAATGGGGCAGTCAGCCAAACGTATCTAAATTGTCATTTTTTAACCACTAATAAAGCTCAAAATATCACTTCACTTCAGCAGTAGCATGAATAGGGTCCCTACACATAAACTGAAGTACTGATAACTTAGTAAGTGAACCAGAGTTTATTAAAAACACTGTTTTACAAGACTTACCCAACGTCTGGTTTTATAACAACTGGTGGTGAAGGTTGTTCCACATCAGCACATTCAACATTTTTCTTGCTCTTCATGGATACGTCGGCCTGTTGTTCAGGAAAATGATGAATCTGCTGATGTGGAACCACCAAGATTAAGTTAGTCTTGTTTTCTACTACAAACAAATCCATCATTAAACTATCAAACTGACACGATTAAAACCTTTTAAAGCGTCAAAACTTTAATACTTTCTTTATTTCAAATGTTTCTTTTACATGTGGAGACATTTAAACAGTTAACTGAGTAGCTTTTTAAAAGAAAACAACACTACAGCGATGTTATTTGTGTCAACTATTAATGCTAACGTTAGCCATGTAGCGATGGGAAAACTAAATGCTCCTACTGTATATGTTGCCACTGTTTTTGCAAATGTAATTACAGTTAATTACAGTTTCATTATGTCGACTTCATGTTTTTAGCTCGAGGACGTGAACAAGAACAATAAAATGTCATAAAGGAGACGGACGTTAACTGATGGTGTAGCTTTATTACACTGACAAAGATCATCTGACATTACATAGGAACACATGTACCTTCAGGATTTAACATACAACACACACACACACACACACACACACACACACACACACACACACACACACACACACACACACACACACACACACACACACCACAGTGTTAAACAGACTGAAGTCGTGGAGAATGACATGATCAAAGTGACAGCAGAGTCTTTATCACGTTTATCAGTCAACAACAGTCTCTTCTCTATTTACACAAACAACAACAACAAAACAAAAAGGCAGTGATTCGTCTTGAAAACAGAAGGTTGAGTTTTTTTGTTCATCGTTCGTGGCGTCGTTTAACTCACCACCTGTCTTCTCATTGGACCAGATTTAAAAACAAGAGGCTCATCCTCATCATCATCATCATCATCGCCATCATTAGTCATCGTCAATATAAAAATATAGTACAGCATTTTTCTTGTCATAGCAAACATTCATCCGTGTCCGTCTAACGGCGCCGTCACATCAGCAGCCATTTTTATTTAACAACAATAAAAGAAAAGAAAAACGGGCTTTGACCAAACCAGTGTTAATTAACATCTTTTAAACTATTAACATTAATTATTATTAGTTTTCATTTGAGTCACAGCGACAAATTGAAAACAATCAGGGCTTTACATCGTTTAAATTAGTTTCCATTCATTTCTTTAGTACGTTAGTAGAATTATAATGAACAGTAGGGGGCAGCATTTCAATAAAATGTGGTTAATTAGAGCAGATTTGTTTTTAAACAAATTGTGAAGAAATTTCTTTACAAGAGTCGAGATTTTCCGACTTTTCGTAGAAACTACGAACAAAAACACGAATCTCAGATGTTATGAAACAACAGCGCCACCTACTGGTGCCAACAAATATGTATATTTAAAAAAGAAAAAAGGAAACCATCAAATACAAGTATGTTTACTTGTATTTGATTAAAGTAATTAAAATAATACAAACATTGTGAAGTAAAATGTAAAAATGTTCATTTCGGTTCATTTCTCGACTGTTTAACGGAAACATTAAATCTGACGAACGACTCGAATGAATTCTTTCAAATTTTGCAGAAATGTTCATTTGGACTCAGGTACAAACTGGTAAAAATTTGGTAAATAAAGGTCAAGGGTCAAGGCCTTTGTGACCTCATGAAACATGTTCGTTTACCTTTTTATGCAATATCTCTGCATGTGTTTTCCGTGTTTAACGAAAAAATTATATCTGAAGAACGACTCGAACAAATTCTTTCAAATTTGGCAAAAATGTTCATTTATCCTCAGGGATAAACTGATTAAATTTTGGTGGTAAAAGGTCAAAGGTTAAGGTCACTAATGACCTAATGAAACATGTTCTTTAGCTTCTTGAATCTCTACAAGAGATTCCTTTGTTTACCGGAAACACGTTATCTCCAGAAAACTTTGAAGGAATCACCAAAAATTTGGAAAAAACTGACGTATACTCGAGTAAACTAAAGTCACATGTTTTTAAGTGGATTTTTTACAGTGTAAGCGCCAGTTACCTTCAACTGAAACACTGAGTTTAGGTCAGAAACAAGGCAGAAAATGTCGTGGTTTTCAGAGTTTTTGGGATTTGAAACCGTTGCCAAAACAGTTAATTGATGATCAATTGAACTGGACTCAAACCTTCAAATTACTGGACACTTTGACAAAGACGCTGAAACCAACGAACGCTAGCGTCTCTACCTCGTTAAAAGATTATTTAGCTACGTCACGTTCACCTGCTTCAGTTACATTATACATAACGTAGATGACGTTGACGGATCACACACTTTTTACCACGTAAAAGTTTGTAAAAATCATGTGATCTGATCTGAAATGAATGGAAGTCAATGGTGGGAAACACATACAATTAAAACACACTGGTCTTTTTAACGTTAACATATTTCTTCATAATAATTTCATGCTCAGTCTTTATAACGCTACAGTGTTTTTATACGTTTTCTGGTGTTGCAGGTTTGAAACCAGAAAATAAAACAACATAATCTGACACAAGTGATCGAGAGACGGTGAATATTTGTTTTTTTTTTTTTTTTTTTTTTTTTAAATCAAGCACATTAAAAGATAATTACACTAAGAAAGCATCCAGTGAACTGCACAGTTTCTTTATTCTACCTGCCTCCGTCTACTCACCTGAGGCAGGAGAGCGAACGGCGCGGAGCCGAGTTTACAGCGTGGAGGCGTGAGATTGATTGATACGACGACGCGATAACATGATACGTGGCCCATTTGTCATTTCACATTACAGACGGCGAGAAAAAAGGTCCGAGCCGCATCCGTTCATCTGGAAGAACGTGATCCATCCTCCTCGCCGCGTGGGTTCAGCAGACGACTTGACGGACGGCGTCTGTCTTCGGCTTTGTCCTGATGGAGACGTGGAGGCGTTTGATCGTCTGGTTGGAGACGCGGAGAAACGTTGACCTCGATGAAAAAGTTCAGAAATTGATTTTTTGGCGATTGTTGAGAAACGTTGGCACCGCGGTTCACGGAGGATTTTATTTATTTACATCGAGTTAAAAGTCAAACGCTCCAACAACCGTGGTGTTTCTGTCCTCAACGTAGCGTCCAGTGTTTGGAAAAGTAGATACAGTAGTTCTTCATCACGCCACCGCTTCCTCTTCCTGTTTCACCACCGCCGCCGCCGTCCGTTCAGGCGCAACAGTCGCGTTCAACGTGGCAGAAAAACGGCGACTGAGTCGGCAGCGACGCCGAGGTGGAGGCGACGCCGCCGGGGTCGGACGACGACGCCGCCGATGAAGATGAGGAGGAAGAGGAGGAGAAGATGGGGGCGGTGGTGGAGGAGGTGGCGAGCAGCGACGGGTACGGGCTCATCTTGTCTATGTTGACGTACGTGGTGTTGAGGAGGACGTAGTGTTCGCCGCTGAAACTGGAGAAGATGGCGGAAATACGAGACACCAGCTCCGAGAACGACGGGCGGCGCTCGGGCTTCGGATGCCAACACTCGATCATCACGGTGTAGCTGGAGGACGAGAAATAACAATTAAAATGTTTCAACAGATTCATCGTTGAGCTGCCTCGATCCTCGTTTTAACGTTGTAACATTTGATGTTTTAACAACCTGAACATGAAACACGTTGAGTTTAGTTTAGTTTTTACTGCAGAAACTTCAGGTATTTATAGTTAAACATCATTAATCAGTAGCTTAGAAACCTTCTTTTATACATCCTTGTTTGTCAGATAAAAAGGTCTTAAGACTTTAAAAACATCCACAACGTAAAATAAGATAAATCACATTTAATGTTTAGATGAATAAATACATTTATAAACAGTTCCTTCTGTATAAATATACCTTTTATAAAGTCTAATCGACAAAACTATTTGAAAATGAAGTTTTCTAATCAAGTATTTATCTTGTTCTATTAGCCGTTCATTAATTCACTAATATGAATAAACACATTTAAATTAAACTCAAACTAACATTAGACTGAGAGTTTAGAAACAAACTGATCCAACGAGTTTTTACAGAAAATAGACGAAATAAGATGAAATATTAAAACAACGGCCGAAAAGTTTAACTGATGATCAAAGACCAGTTTGTTATGTGTCATTTGTAAACAAATGACACATAATATCATTAAAGTTAGAGATGGTTCAGGTGCTGGGCTGCTGGGGGACTCCCATGATGCACTGCTGCTACAACAGAAACAACAGTAATAATATAATTAAAGGAAGCAGCGACCTGTGATGTGTGTGTGAGGAGGAGTGAACCTGAACCTCCTCCCTCGTGTTTTGATTTACAGCCTGGGAAGTTTTTCTCCCACTAACTCCCTCTGATTCCCTCACACTCTCCGGTGCATCGCCCCCTCAGTGTCCTTATCAGCGTGATATCACCGCTGGCGTCGCTCCCCGAGGACGAGTCGATAACGTCGGAGCGAAGCGAGTTTATTAAACTCAACGTGTTGTTTGACTCGACGCTGTGGCTCCTTTATCTGGAGGTTGTGACCGACTTATTAAACCTGTGTCATCTGTCTCATTTTAACTTGAAAACAAGGATCCAAAGAAAACGTGGAGAAACAAACGCTGCCAACGTTGTGATTGATGCTGAAGCTGAACGAGAGCTTAGCAACGACAAACAGACAGAAACACGAGGCTTCATTTACATTTTAAAAACTAAAGAGTTTCGTGTTTAAATCAACGAAAAGTGACTTTTCTTTGACCCGATGCTGTCGATGACGGATGATCTGAACGAGGTTCTTTTTATTTATGACTTCCGTCGTTTCTTAAGTTATTTTTATTTCATGTCGTCAGTTTATCTCTGGCTCTAACTGACCCGGGGCGTTTGGGGCGTTTTGAGCGTTTTTTTGACTCACAGAGCGTCGGGGCAGAACTCGGGCTGCAGCAGCCTCCTCCCCTGCAGAAGATAAACCGTGATGTCGAAGGAGTTGACATCGGAGTATGGCGGGGCGCCGCGCGTCATCAGTTCCCATAGCAACACGCCAAACGACCACTACAGGAGAAGAAACAAACAAACAAACAAAAAGAAACATCAGCGACCTCCAGGTCTTTTAAAGCAGCTCAGTCTCATTCTGGCCCGAGGTCTCACCACGTCAGACTTGGTGGTGAACTTGTGCGTCTGCAGACTTTCCAACGCCATCCACTTCACCGGCAGCTTCACGCCGCTCTTGTTGTGGACGCTGTAATATTCTTTATCGTAAACGTCTCTGGCTAAACCGAAGTCGGCCACTTTCACCGTGTAGCTCTCGTCCAACCTGTCGACACACGACAGCGACTTTAAGTTCGATCATAGTGAAACATGAAACTAAAACAACACAACTCTGAGACTCTTTCATAAAAACATTAATGTGAATTTAAAAAAACAAAAGTAGAAAAGATACGAGGGAAAGTCCCCGAGTCCCGTGTCTGTAAGATGTGACCCTGACGTCTGCAGATATTTTATTGATCCGTATTGGAAACGATTCAGTTTCTGCAGAAACATTTAGTCTCCAGCTCAGACTCAAGTAAAAACAGAAGCAAAGATAAAGAAAGAAAAAACACCTGGATACAGATTGTGACATTTATACATTTACACTCCTGCAGACGCATACACACACATATATGTATATTACAGGTAGTTTGATATTTATCTGTAGTCAAAGATCTTTGACTTGTTCTTGTCTTTTATGACATTTGTTCAAAAACAGTCCTGAGATTTGATGTTTGTTTTAGTGAAAACTTGAGACAAATGATTAATAAACCAAAGTTCAACTGAACTGAACTTGTATCTCTGTCTTTGTTGTGACTCACATGCAGTTTCTTGCCGCCAGGTCTCTGTGGACGAACTTCTTACTGGCCAGATACTCCATCCCTCTGGCCACCTGCAGCCCGAAGCCCATCAGGTCTTTAACCGTCGGATTCTGGAGAGAAAACAGATTCGCGTTAACGAGTCGATCGAATCACCGCATCGATACATCGATGGATGAAATCCTCGTCCTCACGTGAGCTTCGTCTCTGATGAAGTTGCGCAGGTCTCCGTGCTTCATGTACGGCAGCACGACGAGCGGCGACCCCTCCGGAGGAAGACAGATCCCGAGCAGCGACAGGACGTTGGGGTGACTGAAGTCCTTCATGATGATTCCTTCCTTCAGGAACTGAGACACCTCCTCCAGGTCTGTGATGCCTTCAACGGACACAAACACTCGGTTCAAGGTCATTTATTAAAAAAAAAAAAACACTCTCCCATCTCCTGATTGTTTCCTGCTCCGTCGACCTGAACTTTAACCTCCAGACGCGACTGTGATCGAGTTAAAGACTCAGAGACGACGTTCGGTTTGAAAAACACAGAAGAAAACGCATCATTTTCTTTTCAGCGACTCGCCACAGTTGATAAAGATAAAAGCATCAACTCAACGTCTCAATTTAAAAAAAAAAAGAGACTGAAAACAAAGAGATGAAGATAAACTAATAAAACTGAGTCCCCGAGGACTGAACCTCGTCCTCTTCATCCCCCTCATCGTCGCAGCATCAGTCTCCAGCTCCGACCGACAGGTTACACAATTAGCCGGGACGCTAACGCCGTCCTCGCCATCAGACGCTCATCCATCATCAAATAAAGTAAACCAATCAGAGGCTCTGACAAGACCACGTCCTTTAATGTCGTTGGACTCTGGTCCAACGGTGACATCATCCAACGTAAACACGTCGGATGTGAATGAGTTCAGACGGGACAGAATCAATAAAATATGAGAAAAAATTGGTTTAAACCAAAACCTTTATGTCTAAAATGATTTACAACCGTTGAATTGTGATGATTTTAGACTTTAAGTCAAATCTTGTTTATTTGTGTTTGCATCTTTGGTTGTAATTAAACGTTGGGTTAAAGTTACGTTAGTTACTTACGGTTCAGAGACTTGACGGCGCAGTGCTGCTTCTGTCCGTCTGGTTCCAGTAAAGTTCCATGGAAAACACAACCGAAGTGACCTGTAGGGGGCGACACCACCGACCATGTCAGTCTGCTGCACAAAAGATTCATGTTTGGACCTGGAAAGTCTTTATTAACATCAGTTTATTAGACACGAGACGTTACAGCGACGGTGGCGACGCGACTCGATAACCAGTGAATCAATGAAACATGGAGCCACACAAGCAAACATCAGCACTAGTGAGACTTTGATTATTGATTAGAATTGAAAACAAGCTGCAGATATGTTGGTGGAGACGATCACGGTCCAGATCCATGATTAACGTTCTGTCCAGTGATGATTCACCGTTAAAAAGGAGAAGAAGAAGAAGACGTTGATCCTCATTTCTGGTCAGTGAACAACCATTTGAGACTAAACTACCCTGTTGAAATACACAGTGAACGTAGTAAAATACATGAAGTATCTGAAGTGAAACTGTTGATGTAAAAACACGTCTGATTCTCCTCAAGACAGAAACATCTGTACATCATCACTTAAACCACCCACTTAACCAGTCAGAGAGATTTTTGAGGTTTGTGTTAAATCTCTAAACATCATCATCATCATCATCATCATCATCATCATGGTGTTTCCATGTTTTCACACCATCAGCTCCTCGTCCTCCTGCATCAACTCAGTCTGAAGCTTTACTCATTAAAACCCTGACGGTCGAAGCTGACGCTCATTGAGTTACTGTGCGTTTTATTGAGTTATATCTGGTCTTTAAGACTTAAAGGGGTCTGGGCTCAGACGGAGGAGGGTGAGGGGATAAAATGAGCGCGGCGTTCTCCTATCACGTCCCTGCAGATGGTTGCTGGTGTCGGGTTACGACTACAACAATGGTGCTCGGGAACTCGAGCTGCGAACAAATCATCCTACACCGCTTCTTAAATCCTGCCTCAGAAACCCCGGCTCTTTTCTTCAGGGGTAATTCAGCCAGAGGGGCTGTTTTCTGTGACATGGAGGGGCTTTGAGTGGGGGGGCGACCTCTCTCCTCTTGATGTTGATGTTGAATTCGATCCGAGCGTCTGAACCACCTACTTAAAAACGCCACAATACGAGGTGATTCTACGTCTGCGGTTCGATAAAAAAGGCAGTTAAAGCACTTTGAGGCGACTTTAGCTTTTTACATAAATCCCAAATTTAATCTGAGCTCAGTTTCACTCAACATCAGTTACAATCCCACAGATATAAGGTCAAGATTACGCTGCAGGCGACTGTGGATCCTTCATCAAAAGACTGAAACGTCAAATGAAAATGTATCGTCTGGATACGTTGAAGTTATGATGCTAATTGTTGTGTCTGACGATTCAGATCCATTTGTGGTTGAAGATAAAAGCTTTAATCTGCTTTATGATGCTCTCCACTCAGTGTCACAGTCATGGATCATCAACGCTTCTGTTAGTGTTGCTCCAGTGGCTCCAGGATTAATGTTCACATGACTGAGAGGGTCTAAATGTAAAGCTTCAACATGGCTAACTGGTTAGCATGCTAATCCTAGTGCACTGATACTAGGATTAATGATTGCACAATTTTAAAGGTCCTATGCAAGATTTCTACACAGCTAGCTGGTGAGCGCGCTAGTTAGCTAGTGTGTGCAGATCTGCTAGCTTAGCATGCTAACTTTTAACATCTACATAATTTAAAAAATATAAATCCCAAGTGTAAGTTTGCATCATGGCTAGCTGGTTAGCATGTTGTGTGGCTAGCTGGTTAGCATGTTACTTTGGTGTTTTAAACAAAGGTTTGATGATAAACTTGTAACATTTTGCTAACTAGCAAAAACATGCACAAACAACTGGAGACGAATCTTAACCAGAAAACTAAAGAAGTTTTAAACTCACAACTTGTTATGTTGCATTAGCAAAAACATACATGTAGCCTCTTTAAAAACCTTGATGTGATGAAATAAATTCCTGCTTTACTGCTTCACATATCAACGCGTTCCTTCCTGGTGAACAGGAGATGTATCAGCTTCAACATAAACAGCCACCGACCTCTGCCGATGACTTGGTTGAGGTGCAGCAGCAGCTGTTCTCTGGCGATGACGACGTGTTGAACCTCCGTCAGCAGGTCCGGGTGGAGACACGACGGATCGATGTGAACCGGCGCCATGAGCAGCGGCGACACCAGCTCTCCGTCCATCCCGATGCCCATCCCTCCACCCAGCGCCCCCAACCGCGGCGACAGCAGCTCGCCGTTACCGCCGTAGATGGGCGGAGCCGCTCGGCACGTCTCTGGCCTGTCGTTGCCCTGATCTGGAGGAGCAAAGGTCAGAGGTCAGCGACTGTATCGGTCAGAGTCTGATACATGATCGAGGCTACAAAGGAGGAAAAGAAACTCGACACGGAGACGGAGATGGAGCTGGAAAAATAATGTTTCTGACTTTTCCTTTGATGCTGTTAGTGGCAGGAAGATTAAAGAAAGAAACTACGAGTGAAAACATCAAATATGATAAAAAAAGAGAAGCTGAGAAATGAACTTTTAGCGACTGATCGTGCAACAAATATTCCCCTGAGTTTGTTAGTGACATTGAGTTTAAATCATCAGTCTTTTAATCTGCAGGCTCAACCACAGGAGACTCAGATTACAGCGATTATAACCGCTAACATGTTATTCTGCAGCTCTTTTAGCTCATTGTTTTTGTTTTTATGGCTCAAAATATCTGTATGATTATCTACGTTTGGTTCATTGAAAAATTGAAGTTATTAGAAAAAAATGTATGTTTTTCTTTTTTGTTAGTTGAGAACATGCAAACATGCACCAATAGCATAGTGTAGCATAGCCCCGCAGGGAGGGAGGCAGGTAGATGATGGGGGAGGGATGGGGGAGGATGTCTGGTTGACGTACCCTCCAGCAGGGTTGTTCTATAGTCGACTGACTCGTGGGAGACCATTTCATTAGTGGGGCTGACGCTCCTCGCGTTAGCCAGCCTGTCCAGATGCTGGATGTGACCCCGGCCATCATACCACACCTCAGACAGATCTAGAGACAGAGAGGGGGAGGAAAAGGGTGAGAGACAGAGAGATAAAGAAAGAGAGAGAGAGGGAGGGTGAGACGCCGAGAGAGACAAAGGATGGGACAGAAGAGGAGGAGGATGGGGGAGGAGAGGGGAGGTAGAGGTGAGAGAAGCGTTTCACCAGTGCGCCGTCGTAAACCCACCAGGCAAAAACACAACCCAGCAGATCCACATGCTCACGGGTTAGAAAGGACACGTATGCACACGTATGAACACGGACACAGACGCTGAGGATGAGGTCACCGTGAAGTCGACCGGGTCAGAAAATAGAAAAAATAATGTCCAGAAATAAAAACATCCAACTGGCATATCTGTAAACATCCTACGTTTAAGGTTTTAATGCTAGATGGTTAGCATGCTAACTCTGGTAGCATGCTAACATTGTTGCTAACAGCTATATAGCAATAGCAAAAACTACAAATCAACCTTTGTTTACCTTTGATGCTAAACTCGACACTTGGTGACGATGGTTTTTAAGGTTTCACATTTACAGGACCAGAGGATATAAAATGGGGCTAGCTGGTTAGCATGCTAACTTTAGGCTAACGCTGCTTTACATAGCTGGAGACTGAAGTTGAGACTAAAACCATTTTAGCATTCAAAAATAGCTAAAATGAAATAAAACCTTCTTGCAAGTAACTTAAAAAATGTACATGTACAAGTAAGTAAGTAAATGTACAAGATTTTGCAGATTTTATTCAAAGTTAGCATTAGCATTGATTTCCAGTAAAGAAGAGGTGTTTGATGCTGAACTCATTCCTTCTATACCAACAAATAAACAGCAGGTAATGCTAATGTTGCTGAGTAGCGTTAGCAAAAAAGTGCCTATAGCACCTTTAAAGCTTCATATATTGATGGTTTAACAGACTGGACTAAAGCGACAAATTCATCGATCACAAAGTGATGAGACAAACCAGGGAGCTAGCTGGTTAGCATGCTAACTCTAAATCAAAACAAGTGGTCAGGCTAGTGCTGCTCTTGGCGAATAAAGTCACGTTTGTGGATGCTAACAATTGTAAAATGCTACTGCTAGCTACTTAGCATTAGCAAAACTGTACATATAGCACCTTTAAAGCTTCAAATGTTTTTAGCTAATAAACATATTTTTATGTTCTGATTTGTGCTGCTACATAAACACCTTTGAGTAGTAGTAAGAAGTAACAACAGTGACGCCAGCACCTGACCTCTGACCCCCGTGGCCCCGCCCACAGTGACACGTCCGTCCTTACCGTCGATGTGTTTGTTCCTCCTCCACATCAGCAGCGTCGCCAGCAGCAGCAGCAGCAACGAGACGCACACGCAGCCGACGATCAGAGCGGTGAAGTCCTGCTCCTGCGCCAGCGTCACTTTACCCAGATTCCTGATGGAGTCGGCCTGGCGCCACTGACGGAGGCGAAGAAAGATGTTAATGACAATAATAACTACTATTGGTCCATCAATCGCCCTGGAGGAAGTCAGACGTCATGATTATTATGATTATTACATGGTGCTGTGAAGTTTTTAATCCTCAGAGCACAAAGCAACAAGAGGGCGTTTTGATTTTGTGTTTTTTGTCACGATGCATCATTTATTCACTGAAGTATAAAATCCTACACTTTCACACAGTTACAGACATAAATCATATCTTTAATTCATCTATTAATTAAAAACATTTCCAAGTAGCTAACTGAAGCTGAAGTGGCTAAATAAGCTAAGCTAAGTTAACTAATGTTGTTAAGTTTACTGATGTAACCATGTTAGCTGAAATAGCTAAACTACCTAAAGCATTAAAGTTAGCTAAGGTAACTAAGGCTGTTAAATTAGCTATAGTAGCTAAAATAGCTAAGTTAGCTGAGGGACTAAATAAGTTAAGGTAGCTAAATTAGCTAAAGGACTAAAGTTAGCTAAGGTATCTAAATAAGCTAAGATAACTAAAGTAGCTAAGTTGGTTAACATAGTTAAGTTAGCCTAGGTTGTTAAATTAGCAACAATAGCTAAGTTAGCTGAGATGACTCAATAAGTTAAAGTAGCTATATTTGCTAAGAAAACGAATGTAGCCAAGTTAGCCAAAGTGAAGCAGCTATGTTAGCTGAGGTGGGAAAATAAGCTGACGTAGCTAAATTAGTTAAGTTAGCTGAAGTAAAAGTATTAAAATTAGTTAACTATAAATGGCTACATAAGCTAAGGAAAGGTTTTGCTGCAATAACTAATAAAAGCCAAATCAGGTTAGCTGAGGTGATTAAATCAGCGACTGTAATCAAAGTTATTAAAATTATTGAAGGTATCTGAATTAACTTCGTTAGCCGAGGTGGCTAAATAAACTACAGTAGCTAAATTGGTTAAAAGGGCTAGTTGAAAAAGCTAATAAAACTGTCTAAATCTGCCGGGTTAGCTAAATATGATAAGGTATTTAAATTAGCCAAGTTAGCTGAAGTTGCTACGCTAGCTGAGGCATTTAAATAAGCTATGGTATGTAAACTAAACTGAGTAATTAAATTAGCTGAAATAGCTACGGTATTACAATTGGCTATGTTAAGTGAGGTGGCTAAATAAGCTAAGTTAGCTGATTATCATGCTAACTTCAGCAGCATTAAATACATGATGGTAGTGATTCTAGGCGGTGATGTATACGTCGAGACATGTAGAGAATATAAACGTCGCAGACATGAGGCTGTAAACAGACGTGTTGTCGTTCAGACATTCAGACGTGTGGTATGTAACAATCACACACACGTGCATCAGTGTGTTGCCACAGTCTGGAGGCAGATTACATCAGAGATATTGTCTCTGCCATTATTAGGTTTAGTGGAAATGAGGTTTGTGCTGCTGCAGATGGGAGAGTGTGTGTGTGTGTGTGTGTGTGTTAGATAAAGACCAGTTCACAAGTCACCAGTGATGCTGCTGATACCGTGTGTTTGGAGGACGACCTCGTCTCTTATTAGCTTTGTATCATTTGTTTGATCTGTTCGTCATAAACAAACGACGCTTCGTTTCATCAGAAACTCAACATGTGACTTACATTTCTTCATCATTATGTTTCAGTCGTTTCTCTTCCAGGTTTATGTCGTTTAGAGACAAATCTCCCTGAGTGCGCCTCCAGCATGTCAGTAAATAATAAATGTAAAACGACAGCCTGACCATAAATAGTCGTGTGGTTACGTTCTCATGTGCTTCAGGTTTAAAAATAAAGCTCTTCATGTTCTCCATGGTAATTTTCTCTCCGTATAATTATTGAATATCTGTCCAAAATGTTTTGCTCTCTTCATCCAAACATGTGCTCAAAGACCGGAGGGTTTTTTCTTTTAAAGGATGATAAATTATACAAACATTAACAATAAGAAATAAAGGTTTGTACTCATCATTAAAGAGAATAAACATGTCAGAGTTTATACTCCAGACAGACAGGGGGCAGTGTTACACCAGGACTGAGGATCATCACCAAGACAACCAGAGGAGTTGAGGGTTGTGATGTTTAACACGATCGCAGGAAGGCGACATCTAGTGGCAGGTACAAGAAATTACAAGACAACAAGCTACATCAGCTAACTTAGCTAACGTTAGCTAACCTAGCTTGTATAGCCACCTCTGTACACTTAGCTAACTTCAGCTTCAGCTTCTTTTGATAACTTTGGTAATTTATATATTTCAGATAACTTAGCTACTTTAGCTTATTTTGACAATTTAATGTTATTAATTTAGCTATTTCATCTAACCCAGACACTGGAGCCAACTTAGCTACTTCATTTAAGTTGGTTACAGTCGTTAGCTTAGCTGAATTAGATACCTTAACTCATACAGCTACTTCAGCTAACTTAGCTTCTTTGGAGCTAATTTTAATTTTAATAACATAGACAGTTTAACTCTTTCAGCTACTTCAACTTCTACTTCTTCGCTATTTCAACTGTAGCTAATTTAATCACCTTGTCTAACTTAGCTACTTTGGCTACAACTTAGTTAATTTCGATACCTCAACTATCTTTGATAACTTTGGTTGTTTAGGTCAACTAACTTGGTTTTTTAGTTCATCTAACTTAGCTAGTTTAGCAACATTAGCTTATTTATCCACTGCAGCTAACGTAGCTTCTTCAGCTAACGTACGTTGGACTGTGAAGGATCCAACCGTTGTAGCTTCAAGTCTCAGGAGAAGAAGCTGATTGGTTGAACTGAGACAGACGAGTCCTGGAGGAGACGACCAGTGACTAGAGACTGACGCTAACATGTTAGCTAACTTAGATAGTTTAGTTAGCTTAGTTCATTTCACCACTAACTTAGCAACATTAGCCTTTGAATGGAGACAGCCACGTCTCCACCTGAGACGGAGGACGCCTCCATCAAACTGAAACGCAGCATGTGACTCACTAACGCCTCTTGTGGTACTGAGTGGTATTACACAGACAGGGCTAGCCGGTTAGCATGCTACCTAACATGGACACACACAACATAAATCCTCTCTGAGCTCAGTTACTGACCTTTCCTGGACATGATGTGAAACTCTGTAGGAATGTGACGTTTTACGGATTTAACACAACAAAGTTTGTTTAAATGTAAATGCTATTGATTAATAATTCTTAATAAACTCAGATTTTCAGCTCATACTGCTGCTGTTTGTCACCGCTCAGCCTCTTCATCTGCAGCAGGTGCAGAGACGACACCAGGTATGACTGAAACCATGAGCCTCTGAAGGCATCGACCAAGGAGAGTTTTCACACGAGCAGCAGGTTGATGGACGAACAGATGTTTGATTGTTTGATACTGAACATGAACAATCGGTTGAGCTGAACCTTCATTTAAACATTAAAGTCAAACAAAGACAGTTTCCTGAACAATGAATGAATTCATCACCAAGAAGGTATCTGCAGCATCAGTAAACACACACACACACACACACACACACACACACACACACACACACACACACACTCCACTGTCAGTGCAAACACACACTGACACTCGTGTCGTTCTATCTCCATCTCTGTCAACATGAAGAGAAACTGGAACAACTTATCTATTGTGTGTGTGTGTGTGTGTGTGTGTGTGTGTGTGTGTGTGTGTGTGTGTGTGTGCGCTGGGTGTGGATGTGTATCTGTGGCATCTTTATTAAAGAGTTTGTCGAACAGGTGACGGGATGTTTTTTATCAAACTGACCATGATGTGTGTCAAAGAAAACACATGTAGAAACTGTGTTGGTGAGCGTGTCGTTCTGACCTCGACCTGCAGCTCCTTGGCGGTGGCGGCCTGCAGCTCCGTAGGAACCGTACACTCCAGCGTGTTTCCCACCAGCGTCAGACTCTCACAGCTGTGATTGGACACGGTGAGAACCTGACACTTCATGGCCTCCCGGTCCATACGGTCGCCCTGACACCACACAACACCAGGACAATTAACGTTACACACTTTCAACACCTTGACAACAGAGATGAGGCTGAGGTCAAAGGTCAATGAGCTTTAAAACAACATTAAATAAAACGACAAGTCAACACAAAACAACACAGTCGGGTTCTTTGTTTCCAGACGGTCGATGAAATTATCACTAAATAACTGTCACAGTGGAGGTCAAACATGTTCCATCACATCTGGTTTCAACATCTGGACTTTAATATAAAATCATCTTCTAATTAAGATTTGAGTAATGAACATCATGTGACCTTGAACTGTGACGTCAACACATTTTATCATCAATTATTGGACATAAACGTGAATTAAAACATCGTTTCCCTCGGTCACTAAAGTAAGAAAACTAGAAAAACATTAAAACAGAAAACAGAATAAAACATGATTATATGAGGTAGAATTAGTTAGAAATACTTTTAGTTTCAGTTTGGATTTAACACAAACTATAAAGGCTTTGAGAAAATGTGGTGATGTAACAGTGAGATAAATTAGAGACGTGTGTGTTTCTGTGTGTGTGTGTGTGTGTGTGTGATCATCTTGATTCACTGTGATCAAGTGTAAAACACTGAACCAGACGTTGATGTGAGTAAGACCAAGTGAATTATTCTGCTCATGTGACCAAGATGAAACAACAAAGACTGGACACACACACACAGACACACACACACACACACACACACACACACACAGCTATTATCCACATGACTATGACTGTGTGTGTGTCTTTGTGTACTTTGATGGGAAATGTGTTAAAACGACGACACGCTTCAATTCAGACTCTGCTCTTGTTCCCTTCATTTCTGTTTCTATGATTAACACACACACACACACAGACAGACACACACACACACACACACACACACACACACACACACACACACACTTGTTTGAGTGCAGCAGAAGGCAATAAAGAGAATGATCACATTCCTTGCGTGACAGCTTGGGATTTCTCCAATTTGACACAGTGAACGAGGCTCTCGCACCTGTTCCTACACACACATGCATTACACACACACACACACACACACACACACACACACACACACACAGACACACACACACACACACACCAGACGAACAACTAATTTGTCCTGTTGTTTGCAAACAGGCTGCTCTCCTCCTCTCTGTGGTTGTTTAACTTGTTTAAATGAGTCGTGTTTTCATCGTATTAAACTGAAGCTTTTGTTCTGAACTAAAACTGAAACTAAGAAACTGTCACATGTGAAGACGATTTGTCAGAACATGTGATGAAGTCATTTCCTGATTGTAGTTTAACAGCAACGACGTGTGCACGAGTTGATGGACACAAAAGATTTAAACTACAGACTTTTGTGCACAGTTTGCATTAATAGAAATCACCTCGACGTCCTCTAACTGTGCAAAAGAAAACCTCAAAATACAAGGGTTGAGTCACGACTCAATAAAACAATAAATATCACAGGAGCTGCAGGAAAACCTGCGTTACTGTTGTTGAATATTACGGTAACTTTCTCAGCATCGTGCAGGTTGATGTGATGACACCTGTATAAACTCTGCAGCGTTCGTTATGATGCAAATGTTTCATCTTCTGTTTGTGTTTCTGTTTCTTGTGGATGTGTCGGTCACAGATAGGCTCCTTTATCCGTCTGTTAGCGGCAGACATTTTGGGCTTTCACTTATCAGATGGAGCTAAATGAGCCCAGAATTTGCCCTTTAGCTGGAGGCCACTGCAGGGCAGCGTTATCAGATGGCGTTAAATGTGGCCCGCTTCGCTCCGATGCCCTGCTCCTCCCTCTGGACTAAAAACTGGAGGGTTTGTCTTGGCTGCAGGAGGAGGAGGATTTAGCATCAGGGCCAAGGTCATGTCTGGGAAAAGAGAGAAAGAAGAGGAGGAAAAAAAAAGACGGAGCCAGGATCCCCCCGCGAGAGATTCAGCACAGCTGCTACAAACCGTCGAACTGCAGTCGACAAAAAATACGAAAAGAAAAGAAAAGAGGAGAAATATGTTTTTCATTGTGTTGTGAAAACGTTCTCTGGGGACGAGTGGCCTGTTTGAAACGCAGCGTTAATATGTCAAAAGCTTTGACCTCGGCAGCAGAACAATGAGAGAATATAGAGACGTGAAGAGGAGGAGGGTGGAAACGATGGGAAACAGACTCCACTTCCTGTTTTTCTTTCTGTATTGTTTCCTTCCACACTTGACCTGAACCACGGACGTGTGAATGTTTGGACTCGGAGGCAAAAGTGCAACAAATGTTTACCTGAGTTCATCTGATTTAGTCAGAAATAAAATGTTCATACGTTAAAAAACTGATCAGTTCTGATCAGGAACGAAACAGAAGAAGATGACCGTGTTCCTGCAGGTGTCGTACCTTTCTGACCAACGACCTTTGACCTTTCACTCGCTCGTTTTCTCACCTTGAGCTCCACGATGCTCTTGTTGTCTTTAGACGTGAGCTTCGGGTCCTGGAAAAGTGGATCCTCCACGTAGATCAGGTCCCACTGCTCCGTAGAGAAACCGTCCAGGACGAACGCCACCTTGGTGACGACCGGCGGCTGCAGGGCCAGTTTGGCCAAAGACGGCGTCGTGCACTGGATGGACGTCCTGTTCTCACCGTAAACACAACTCTGGAGGAGACAGACAGAAACACACGGAGGTTAGAGAGAGAGAGACGTGTTGCATAGAGGGAACAGACACGTTTACTGTTGTTCACTATTGTTTACTGTTGTTCACTATTGTTTACTGTTGTTCACTGTTGCTCACTATCGCTCAGGTCTGTGATGAGTTCAGGAACTCGGTCTTGGGTTTAGCAGCTTCATCAGGAAACAATGGTGGAACATATTCTTATGAATGAAGGAAGCTGCAGAGAAACGAGTGTCCATCGTTTTTATTTACTTGCAACAAAAACTGGAACACGAAACATTAGCAACAAGCACAAGGGCTAAGTTAGCTAACGGACTAGATCTAAGCTAGCTCTTTATCTTAGGAATCACAGAGTTTCAGTTGTTTTTTTCAGTCATGAAACTCGTCCCAACATGGCGTTCTTTGGTTTTAGCCTGACAAAGTGTTGGTGGAGCCACAAAAAGAGCTAATGCTACAGAAGTGCTGTGGTGCAACCTCCTTATCATGCTAACGTCAGTAGAAACAAAACAAGTGTTCACATTATTTTAATGTCCAAATGTTATCACCAACAACTGTTTACTAATTGAGAAACTTCAGTGCTAGCTGTTAGCACATAGCATGCTAACTTCAATAAAATAACAGAGCTAACATTAGGTAGCTAACGTTTCCAACTGTTGGAGCATAAACACATGAACTTTGACGTTTCTGCAAACAGCTGTCGATGCTAACGTTAGCAACGTAGCGATAGCAGAAATGTACACACAGAACCTTCAAACGTTCACCAACAGACTCGACATGCGGTTGATGATCTTTTCAGTGACGTTTATTAGCTGCTGTGACTTGTTCGCTTCCCGCCTTCACCTCCTGACGTAGGTTTCAGGTTTTTGGTTTTAGGTTTCAGGTTTCGGTGGTGGAGCGGTTCTGGCCGTGACTTTATACAAACAAACATACATGTACATGTAGTGACAATCACGCGCCTCATCTCTCAGCCTGTCTACAACCCACAGGAACATTTACTGAGTAAATCCTCAGACTGGCAGCTTCTTTTATACTCGACACTTTATTTGAGACGCCTCCGGTTCTGAGCCGGCGCTGTGTTTATACGTGAGCCCTGAGGGCACAACACAGCTTTATCCCGAGTTGGATCCAGCCCAGATAGGGCCTCTCAGCTTTTGTGCTCATTAAGATCCCCGAGCGAAAGACGGAGAAAAGTAGAAAACACCCTAAATCCCTTTTTATTGAGGCGTGGCAAAGTCTCACGTCGTCTCCAGCGAACACCGGGACAGATCTGCTGAGGTTCACGTCTTCTGTGTTTACGAGGAAAAAAGAGTAAACTTCATTTGAAAGCAACTGAGTTTAACTTGAATGTGAGAACTGAAACCATGTTTGTGTTTTCTGGTTTATTTCCCATGTTACATTTAACTCTTCACGTGTAATTAGAAGGAAAATTACACCGTGAACTGTTTAAGGCAGGAAGCCAAAGAGCTGACAGACAGAAGTGTAGTTAAGGTCACTACAGTCACTGTTAGCTCGTTTAGCTTCTCTTTCTAGCACTTCTCTGCTTTTACTGACGCTAACATGCTAACTAGCTTTAGCTAGCCTCATCTTGCTACTAGATTATAACTTAAAGATAAAAACATAAAGACAAATATTCATAAAAACAACGTTAGCACTTGTTTTTCTTTCCATTAGCATGCTAACCAGCTAGCCTCTTAGACCATGTTTAGACTGGTTGTGCTGCACATGCTACTGCGCCAGTTAGAAACCAGGATGTAGCTCAGAGATTTTATTTAAAGGTGCTGTATCAAAGTTTTCACGTCCTCTGAGCATCACTACTGGATGCTACACTCTGGAAGCTAACTGGTTAGCATGCTAACTTGAATAGAAGTGACAGAAGTAGAAGCAAAACCAGAGTTAATACCACAGAGATGAGATGTGGCTAAACTGCTTCACATATTAACTAAAGTTAAAGCAAAGAAGTGATAAGCAAAGCAAGTTAGCATTGTCTTCATGCCCAAACATTAGCATTAACAACTATTTGCTAAGTGAGTTTATAAGACAATAAATTATAATTGGTCCCTTTAACACCCACTGACAATATGAGACACACTGTTAGCACAAACATCTAAACACTAGAGCTAACATTAGCTGACATTTCCAAGTAAACATGAACTTGAATGCTTTGCAAACAGCTGTTGATGCTAACGTTAGTGGTGTAGCGATCTCCTCAGGCTATCAATAGTTTACTTTGCATCGACCACATTTCAGCGATTATCTTTTCATCTACCTAAGTTGAACATTTGCATGTTGCTTCCTTGTGGTGTCTCGTCTGATTGAACTATAAACACTGAGGCTCAAACCAGCGGGTGGATCATGTGGACAGTTTGTGCTAAATCAAGAGCTTTAAGTACACAGCAATTACAGTCTCAAATCTGCCAGAAATGAAAAAATAAATAAATCAAAAATGTAAAAATGTGGCTCGTCTTTCTACCGTTTCATAAAAGACATATTCTCCTGCACGTGTGCAACATATGGTGTCGATATAAAGTCGTAAAACTCGCACTTTTCACACAACAGTAGTTGTAAACAGTAAAAGTCACTGAGCCATCGAACCTCAGAGTTTGAGGTAAGAAAACTGATCTGAGGCAACGTTCCCAGAAAGAAAACACACCAACTAATGAGGATAAAGGTTCTAACTGACACGACGGCACAAGAAGCTGCAGCAGGAAACAGTTGAGATAATAAGACGACGTCTTCTCCCTTCGTCTGTTTTACGAGCACTGAAGTTGTGGTTTCTTCATCAGGGGAAAGCAAACATCACAAATAATGTAAATATACGAGCGTGTGTTTCCTCCCACGCTGCTGCTCTGAACAAACCAGACCTGTTTGGTGGCGATTTGGGATCAATGGTGATATTTGTGTTGCAGCAACAGCAACGTTAACATGTGTTTATCTTCTGGGCCACAAAGGTTTTCGATGTGTCCTTGAGTCGATATCCAATGAGGACACGAGGAAAAAAAACAAAACCCGCTCAGATCAATGAGCCTCTTGTGACCTTTGAAACACAACAAACTGTTCATGGTCTTTAAAAAGTGTGAGTTTCCACTGAAGCTATAAACTTTCCTTTTCTTACATTTAAAGACAAACGAGGTCTGAAACATCCTGTGAACTGACCGGTTTGAAACTTGGCTTAAACCTCCACTTCCTGTTATTAATAAAAGACCTATTTCCTCGACCGTGATCAGGTCTGAGATCAACCGCAACATTTTCTGCTTCAGTTGGAACAATTTCTCATGAGGTTTTTCTGTGTTTGTGTTGCTCACTTGGTTTTAAAATCGACTGTGTGAGTTTCTTAACAGCGACAAATGTGCGGTTTGGAAAAGTTGTTTCCACAAGTGAATGTGGTTCTGGTCGCTAACCACGGCCGTCACTAGTTATCACGCTTACAGGACAAGACGGGAAGTTACACGTCTTTACAGGTTAGATGCTACAGTGATTCACTTTTCAAAAGTTAGCATGCTGATTATCTAGCTGTAGCCAGCCAGTACAGGTGGGGAAGGGCTAGCTGGTTAGCATGCTAACTTCAGAGGCAAAACAAGTTGAGGTTAGCATGTTTCCCACTGCTGCAGACAGATCTTAGTGAGTAAATAAATGAGGTTTCAATCTGAAGTCACATGCTAATTTGCATGCTAACTGGTTAGCATGCATAGAAAATTAGCATGCTAACTGGTTAGTATGCAGGGGAAATTAGCATGCTAACCATCTAGCTGTAACTAGCTTCTGCAAACTTTCAAAAACAAAACACATGTTTATGTTAGCACACATGTCTCAGGGTAAAGTGGACCCTGCAGGGACTTGCTATTGCAAAGTTAGCTGTGGCTAGGGCTAGCATGCTGGAGACAAACATGACTGTCTGCTGTTGTTCTCAGCTGCACAACTTTCATTAGCATGCTAACCAGCTAGCGCTGGCTAACCAGTCAGGATAAGTTTAGCATGCTAACTTCCAAAATCTTTGCAGAAGAAACAAAAATACCAGACACTGACGACACCAGCAGAGGTTGGGACGCTATGGGGACTTGTTTTAGGAAAGTGTATGCAAACCTTTTAGCATGCTAACCAGCTAGCGCTAACTTGGAGACGGTTGGAGTTTCTCTCCACTGCTGGAAACATTGTTGGTTCTTGCAGAGTAAAGGAATTAAAGTTCATGTTTGTAAATGTTAATGTTGAATCTCTGGCATTAGTAAAAACAAACATACGGCAGCTTTAATAGTTACTGTCAATGTGTTTAACAGCTCCTGGTGAGCACAGGACTCAAGTTCTTCCTGCTGATGAGTAAACAGCCACTAATGCTAATGTTAGCACCTTTAAAAGATTTATAGTTAATGGGTTTTTGATGGCTTCTTGTCTTGAGAGACAAACCTAAACACAGAGGAGTTTAATTGATGATAAATCAGAGACGTGGATCCTGAGGCGAGACCAGTGCTGCTGTGCTGAGGCTGCACCTCATTATAAAACGTCCTCCCTCGTCAAAAACAAGCTCCATAAAATGGCTCAAAATTTGACTTCCAACACTTTGACTGATATCCTGCTCCCCAGAGAGCAGTAGCAGCAGCAGCTCTGTTCAAGTGTTGTTCAAACTTCCTCGTTCACTTCCAAACTCCGAGTCCCTGGTGAGCTATAGCAGCGCAGATGGACACACACACAAGCTGCAAAGTTACATGCATCTGCAAAACGGCTGAACACAACATGAAGACATTAACACAGTCGCACGTGTGTGCAGATAAAATGTGTGTGGTTGCAGCGCCGGGTCGCCCAACAACAGCAATCCAATTAACCTCCCAGTCCATAGAAAGACACTGGAGGCTAAAACTCCCCCCCGCCTCTGCCCCGGGTCCCAGGGGGGCGGCGAAAGGAAAAATATCCTGTGAATTAGTGGAAACCTCAGTCAGTCTCATTGTTCGGCCGATGTCTCCTCTTATTTAGCCGAGAGGAGGTGAAGGGCTGTAGGTTGAAGCAGCAGCTGTAAATACAATCGCGGGGCGGCGAGCGAGTCGCGGGGTGATGAGAGAACCAGCGATCCCGAAAACCTCCGCCGTCCCCGAAGGATCATTAGTGTAACGGGCTGCGAAAAAGCCAAGTCATAACGCAGCTCCCACGTACAGAACCGGCCGTCACATCTACACTGATTTATAGAAGTGGAGGTTTCCGTCGTTTCCTTCCAGCGGCGACACGTTGTGTTTACTCTGGAAATAAAATCTCCACTTCCTCCGAGTCCTTTACTTCTCATCTTCATATTTGTTGTTTTGTAACTGCACATGATGTTTTTTGCATCTTTCCCTCATAATCATAAATATTTTAAGAGGAAATCTTCTAAATCTTTTTAAAGGCGCCATATGAAGGATTTATGCTAACGTTAGCGTTCACAAGCTTTATTTATCTACTCGCTAACAGTTGTCTCCAGCTAAATTAAATGATTTATATTTCAGCCTTAGCATGCTAACCAGCTAGCTCTGTCCTGTGTTTTCTAATTGCTTTGCTTCTATTGACGTTACCATGCTAGCTGTGGCCTTTTTAGCATGCTAACTAGTACCGCTACTAAAAACTTTTAAAAGGTCTTATATTTATACATTTATATTTAAGGTTTTGCTAATGCTAGAGAGTTAATAATAGCATAAATAAATGTGACTTTAACATGAAACTTAGCTCATTTACGTCTCTTGACATTTAGCATGCTAACAGTTAGCATGCTAGCCTTATTGACCAGGCTGCAGGTTAGAGAGTAACTGTAAGGTTTTGTGTTTCAGTCACAGATTTACCTTAAAGGACCTTAACTTTTCTGACTCATTTCTGACAACATTAACCTGTTAACGTGTTAAGTCAGAGCTTGTTCAACATTGTCCGGCTCAGTTAACAGATTAAACGTTGTCTCTGTTGGTTTCATATTTAACAGAAGCAACTTGTTGTTTTATTCTGGGAGGATTTAAGAGACAATGTAAAAGTTTAACTGTGATAAATTTAGACACGTCTCCATTTACTGGTCGTAGCTTTGAAGCACCTTGACTGACGACGGGAAAAACCTCATTCATTCACTTTCATTGACTTCCTGCTCCGGCTGTGAGAGCGGACGGGTTCATGGGAAAGGAAAGAGTTGATGTGTCCTGATGTGGCGTTCAGGTGTCAGCTGGAGGACTGGACCCTCTGAGATCGAGTCCAACAGGTGTGAACGCTGCTCTGAACAACCTCCTTCTCTCTGCAGCTTCTTTTATTTTTTCTTGCTGTTTTTTGTGTATTTGCTGCCACGTTTGGCCTCTGTGGCGGTGCCAGCTTAACACGATGGATCATAAAAAAAGAAAAAAAAAAAAAATGTCTTTCATGTTTGTGGGAAAACTGAGATCGGCTCAGACCGGAGCTTTAGCTGAGATCTGAGACGCAGATATCGAGTCAACACTCACAGTGTTTTCTTTTTTTTTTCATGCTCTGGTTCCAGCTGAGACCCTGAACCTCTTGCTGCTTTAGGTTTATAGACGCAGCTCAGACTCACGTTACCCACAATGCCCTTCTGTTACGCAGTGGAAACCTCTGCGATGTCCATTTGTGCCTGTATTTTGAAAGGTTAAGACAATGAGACGCTTATATTGTCCCGTCCCAAGTTGAGTCTTAACTCATCCCGTTTACTGGAAAGAATTTAACAGGCGACAGCTGGAGCCCGACGGGGCACGATCCCATCTTAAATCATTAGTAATGATGCTCTTATTTTATACAGACCGGCTCCGTCTCTCTCTCTCTGTACAAATGTTGTTTCAGTCGTCCCTCAGGTCTGTTATTACAGTTTATTCTTATTTTAACAACAGTCTCTCTCACAGTCTCAGCATGTGTCACTGACGTTAACGCGACCTGAACAGACGAGATCGTCAGCGTGAACCTTCAGCGCCGCAGCGTCGCGGAAACATCACGTGAGCGGACGTCAGTCATCTGAGATCAGAGGTGAAAAACAGACACGTTAGCATAAACGTGACTTTAGCGTCAAACTTAGCTCCTCTGTTAAGTCTCATGACGCTAGCATGCTAGCCTTAGCCTGGTTAGCATGCAAACAGCTAATGCTAATGATTCAATGTTATTTTCTGTTGATGCTAACCAGTCTGCATCCTCCACATTTTGATTTTGGAGATTTTTTTAACCGTTGCACCTCTGAAAGCTTTTTTTTCACCTCTCAGCTTCATCACCTCTAGTTTAACTTTAATGTTGACAAACTGAATAAAACCTGAGAGATGACGTCCACAGTTTCTGCATTTACCCTTTTTTTGTCACATGAAGAAACAGAATCGTTTGTGTCAAAGTCAAACTAAAACTTTGTCTTGAATTTGAAGATTTTTACTCATTTAGTCATGTTGAGTGAGGTCACAGTGACCTTTGACCTCTAGTCACAACAATCATAATCAGTTCAGCTTTCGACTTCACAAAGAACAAGACAAACCTAAAACACACAAACGCCTCAGGCCGAGTCATAAAACCAGTTCTGGTCCGTTAACCAGTTTTCTAAATCACTGAGCAAAGGATATTAAACTGCCGGTAACCATGGCAACAGTGTTTCTACTTCATCCTGAGTCGGTCACAGGTGAAACTAGAAAACGCTCAGCAGTTTTCCTGCGCGTTGTGGTGTTATCAGCCACATACGTTAACACAAACGGCCTAAAGCTTCAGTTTGTTCAGCAGTTTTCAACCAAACAAACCTCGTCACCTCACACAGATGCAGACGTTCACACACACAAACAGCAGACTGGGATTCACACCGGCCAACGTCAGAGCCCTCGAGCTTCGTCTGTTCGCAGCGTTTCTGTGTAACGACGCCTGAACTCCCCAGAGACGCATCAACCGCTGACCCCGAGAGAGGTCAACGACCAGAGAGGGAAACTGAAAGAGGAGACGCCGCGGGGAGCGTGTCGAGACACGGAGACAAATACGGCAAGAAAAAAAAGAGATGAAGATATGAAGAGAAGCACTGGCGCTATGATGTGAGATGGAGGTTGTTTACTATCTGTTGACTGAACCTGCTGCAGGACGACTGACAACATCACTACCACGCTCCGCTCGTCCTCAAACATCCTCCTCAAACAAACACACACACCTTCGCTGTCGGATCACAAGGAACTAGAAACACGTCGACCTTCAAGAGCAAATAAAGATCCTAAAAAACATCTTGAAACTCGATGAGAACGAGCGACGAGTTTCACAGTTTCAGACGTAGAGATTAAATTTCTTCTCTACATGGAGAATTTGTGCAGCTCTTTTTCTTTTTGGGTTTTCAAAGGTTCCCAGATGAAATCCAAGCTGCGAGCGTGTTATTGAAGCTCTACGAGGCCCGATCGCTGGGTCGCGAGGTTCAGGGAAGCAGAGGGAGGTTTGGTTCCTGTGGTCAGCGACTCGTCTCTGGCTGCCACATGAAAGCTGCTCAACCTCGGCCAGAGAGATATCTGGAATATTGTTCTGTTACTGAATATTGTGTCTGTGTTATGGATCTGAGGGTGTAGATTTTTATCCCATGAAGTCATTTCTACTGTTGGAAAATGGTACAAAACAGCAGAGACGCTGAGAAAAGTAGCACAAATCTCCATCTTATCAGATGATCTCAGTCCATCAGAGACTAAAATGACCAACCAGCTGATCTGACAGTAAAAACAAGGTGAAGTCTTGTGAATCGTGGAGATAAATGTGTTTGGGTCACAGTTACTTTCGATCTCTGGCAAAAATCACTGAATGAAAGTTTGTGCAAACGTTGAAGACATTTAGTGGCAGGAAATATCTTTTCCCAAGGAACATAAATGTGTTTTGTGAGGTCTCGATGACCTTTGACCTGTAAGCAGTTCATCCTTGAGTCAACGTTGATGTTTGGGCAAAATTTAAAGACGTGATGATGTTACTGAGATGTTGTGTTTATAAAGTCAATAACATGTTTCATGAGGTCTCACTGACCTTTGATCTTTAACAATCAAAATGTAATCAGTTTGTCTTTGAGTTCGAGTGAATGTTTGTAAAAATTTGAGGACATTTAGTTTCGGGGGTCATGAAATATGTCGTTCAAAGGACATAAATGTGTTTAGTGAGGTCTCAGTGATATTTGACCTTCAGCTAATGAAATGTAAACAGTTCATCTTTGAGTCTCAGTGAACGTTTGGGCCAAACACGAAAGGTCTCACTGACCTTTGACTTTTGACAAACAAAATTTAATCAGTTCATCTTTGAGTTTAAGTGAATGTTTGAGGACATTTCCTGAAGGCGCTTCAGAGATTTATCCTTCAAAAGGACAAAAACGTGTTTCATGAGGTCTCAGTGACCTTTGTGCTTCGTTCAAGATATTCTGAGGTGTCAGGTTGAAAACACTGAGTTGAGTCATAATGATTTTTACAGAGATTTGTTTCAGTATTATAAAAGATAAAGACATGTGACAATCAAAGCTCCAAAAGCATGTTTTGTGAGGTCATGATGACCCAACAGCTGCGTCCTGGAAAACTCAACTCAACAACAAGAGATAAGTTTTGACGTTAATGTGAACAGACGAGATCATTCATCTGGAAACATCATCTCTGATCCTCCACTTGTGTTTGTACTTTATCTGAGTCAAGACGTCTAATTCATCAGGATCAGTTTCCACCAACAGAGAAACTCTGACCTGTTTGACATCGTTCATACATTTAACAGCTTTTTAAAAGCTTTAATAATTGAGCTGCGTCCATTTGGAGACATTTTAAACACCCTGCAGACAGCGTGGTGAAAGCCTGACGTGTGTCAGTGTCGGGTAATTTAAAACACTCACCGGGCGGTCGCTGCAGAGGACAGCCAGTCTGAGGGAGGCGGCCGTGCTTCAGGCATTCATGCATGTGTGTGTGTATCAGTTTCCTGCAGTAAGTAGAATAAAGTCTGACGGACGTGAGTCGAGCCAGAGCATCCTAAAGGCTTCGTTGTGCTACTGAGAGTCAGAGGTGACAGCAGCTGGATCCGACGCATCAAACCACAAAGTTTCCATTTTCTTTCTTCTCATGTTTGTCTGATTTTTTTCTCATTATCAAGAAGTTACTGTTTTATTTCCGAGGGCGTCAGTTTGGATGATGACAAAAACACGTAACTTACGTGATGGCGTTTTCACTGAACAGAACGACGGCGTAGAAACATTTCTACGTCTGATTTTATACCTGAAACGTCTGACGTGATGTTGTTACAGAGGAAGACGGACGAGACAAGAAATACACCAGTGTTGATAGCGTTTAAAGACTGATGCTAACAGGCTAGCATGCTAGCTAAAGTTTAGAATGAATCACGATTCTTCTGCCAGTTGAACTTGAACTTTAACTTCCTATTTTCAACCTAAATTTATCCTGAAAGTCCTGACAGGAAGTTGTTATTTGTTTATGAAGTTCTGTATCAAACTAAAACCAGCTACCTAGCTGCTAACTAGCCACTGACCAGCTAGCTGTGGCTCTTCCTGCAGACGAGTCTATGATCCTGTTGAATGACTGCAGCTCACATGGTTTGACCAGTAGGTGGCGACGGTAGGCTAGCTGTTTAACAGATAACAACAAGCTAGATGGCAAAGACTGAATGTTTCATACGACTATTTAAGCGGCCATTTTGCTTCCTCTTCAAGCGCGAGTAGCTAGCTAGCTAGCTAGCTGCAGCTTGGCCTGCAGGTGGCGACAGTGAGCTAGCTGTTGAACAGCTAACAGCATTCAACGACTGATGCTGGCAGGCTTCCTCACTGATGTCTACACAGTAACTTCACCACTCAAACATCACACACCCACAGTTTCTCGGTCGAAGTGATACGAACCACGTGGAAGACCTGGGCGTCCTGCCCGGTGGTGAGGACCATCTGGGGCTGGAGTCCAGACTGGAGGAAGAAGCCGTGAGCCGACACCGTGCAGCCTCCGCTGTAAGTGACGGTGGGAAAACGGATATTAGCATAAAAGCCGTCAGACGGAGACACAGTAGAGTCCCAGCGGGAGGGAGCTGCTGCTAGCGTTAGCAGCTTAGCAACTCGTCACCACCCACTCGTTTCCTCCCGAAACATGAATCTGTCGACTCCACTGAGGTGAAGAAACAATGTCTGAGGAGGTGAAGTGGAGCGAGTCGAACTCTGACCTGACGAATGAGCGCGACGGCTGGATGCTGTTGATGATGGGGTCCTGGTTGTAGGTGAACAACACGGGGGCGAACAGCTCCAACGAATCCACCGTCAACTTCACCGGCTGCTCCGAGGGAACGGCGTGAGGAGGCGTCTTACAGGTCAACATGGTCGACGACAAACTGTTGGTCAGACCGAGGTCAGGATGAGGGTGGGGGGTGAGGAGGGGGTGAGAAACACACAGGATATACTGTTGAGTTACTGTTCGTACAGTGGACGACATTGTCTGAGACTCTATTCATCCATTAGTCCTGAGGACAATTCCCAATAAGTCGCTGCTGAAGCGGGAAATGAGTAGGAACGAGGAAAAAATTAGAGGAAAACAATGAATGAGAGAAAAATCTTTGTCCTTTTAACCCGTCGTGTATTTTCTCAGGAAAATGATCAAGGGACAAACGGTCTCCTTCACAAAACACATCCATTACTTCACAACATGTGACGTTTATGTTGAACTGACCTCTGGATCTTACAGGACGATTTCCCGACCGTCACCTCCTGCTTGTTCCCGGTGTCGAGGAAGACGCCGCGGATCGTCAGCATCGTGTTTCCAGACTTTGGTCCGAACGTTGGAAAGATTTCATGGATCACCGGCTCCTGGATGTACAAACCGGATCAGATGCTTACAGTTTTACTTCAGGTTGTTGGTGAAAATTTTCCAGATCTTCTAGATTTTTCTTTCACTTTCTTACCACGAAGGTGAAGGCGTCCATCTTGGCGACTTTGTTTCCGGTCGTGACCTTCACCGTGTTTCCTGACGGGGTGAAGTTCCCGCTAAATGCTGGTGAGCACTGGATCTCCGTCCAGCTAAAGACACACACACACACACACACACACACACACACAGAAACACACACACACACACACACACAGACACAGACACAGACACACACACACACACACACACACACACACACACAAACACACACACACACACACACAGAAACACACCAGGCTTTATTCCACCAGAGCTACTCCAGCGTTTATCTTAATTCGATGATGATTCGTTGCACAAAGCCTCCGTTTTCATCAGCCGAGCGTTTGTTTGTCAGTAAAAGGGGCTTTTTAAAAAAAAAAAAAAAAAAAAAAACAAGGACGTGGTTTTGGTGGATTTGGGAAAAAGCAGAAAAGTCTGAATAAAGCAGATTTTCTTTTGTTTTTTTTCCCAGCAATTTTTCAGTTAGAGGAGTCATGAGTTAAGGAAACAATGACGTCTGTTTAAAGGCGACAGGACGCCGGCGATCAGCATCATTTATCTCTCAACATCGACCACATTCACGTTGTCGACGACGTCCGATCACGTACCTGTTGACGTTGTCCTGTCGCGGTAGTTTACACGGCGCCCCCGCCACCTCCACCGTCACCATCGACGCCTTGAAACTCTCCGTCCTGTCGAAACCAAAGTTGCGTCCGCAGATCGTCACCGTGGTCGACCCTCGGATCGGTCCGGACTCTGGAGAGACCTGACGACAGTGTGAACACGATGATATCAGTTATAAATAAATAAATTGATCTGGACGTGAATAAGCACAGTCTGGGCTCTGGTGAAGAAACATTTCAACTCGTTTGTTTATGTCATAAATTCTTCTCGTTTACTTTTATGTTTTAAATTATTAAATTGTACAAAACTTGAGTTCAAACATTCAACCTAAAACATTTCTACTTCCTGTTTTAAATCACATTTTATTCTGAAAGTCCTGACAGGAAGTTGTGAATCATATTTTTCTATAAATAAAAAATTGTTTATGAAGCGACTGAGCTTTTTACTCGTTTTAGTTTTAATTAACGAATTTAAAGACGAACATTTGGGAACGTTTGTGTTTCACAACATTACGATGTTGCAACATTAAATATGAAGTGAAACTAATGAATGAGTTTGTTCAAAGACTAAATAAACATGATGAATGTTTGATACATCATGGTTGAGCTTTGAGGCTTTTTCACAAACTAAACAGGATTATTTGAGGTATTTTCAGGATTAGAGGCTGTCGTTGGTAAAAGTCTCTACATTAGACTTTAACTTGATGCAGCTGATGCAGATCACAACAAAAGTGTTTTTCTTTTAACAGGTTTTGTCTCATAAACAAAACTCCTTCTTCTTCAGGTCTCTTCAGAGTTTAAAGGTTTAAACAGTTAAAGCTGTTAAATGTCTGATGTGACCGTGACCTTCACCAGTCGACGTACAAATCACATGACGACACGTCGACAGCAGGATGTAAAGAAACTGATGGTTGTTTTCAGACCAACGCTGTGTTTGTTACCTTGGTGATGACCGGCGAACACTGCTGCTGCGTCCACGTGACTGGACTCTACTGGACTCTACTGGACTCTACTGGACTCTACTGGACTGGACTCTACTGGACTCTACTGGACTCTACTGGACTCTACTGGACTCTACTGGACTCTACTGGACTCTACTCAGTCTGGTAGCAGACACGTTGTTTCCATCACAGTTTGGTTCCTCCTCCACGTGAATGTGGTGAGTGGAGTCAAACTGCTGCGACGCCACGACACTAAAACATCAGTAAACATTAATGGACATGGAGGAGATGCTGTACTTGTTGCTGGGTTAGCTTACGACCAGGTAGCTACGACGATGGCTATCACTCTTGTCCTGTTTAAAAATGGAGCTTGATTATTTTGTTGACGCCTTCAACTCAACTGGCGCCTGGTGGCAGCTTGTGAAGACACTCCTCTGACCAATCAGTGGCCGGCGCCTGTTCACGCCACGCTTTTAGTATCGACTAGCTCCATTGGTTCCTCCACAGAGTAGGAACTAAAACAGTAGCTGGAACCAGGAACTAGCACCAAGTGGAAACACTAGAGACTCAGTAGAGACCAGTAGATGATGGTGATGTTTTGATTGTTACTGGTGAATTTCTCTCCTTTGACGCTGGAGGTGACCATCAGATCATATTCACTGTTTTAATTAAAACACATTAACTTCATGATCCTCGTCGTGAGCGTAGTGACGTTTCTCCTCAGACAGAAACAGAAACATCTTTCTCTCTGAAGCTTCAGGAACAATCGTCTCCGTCTCTTGTCTTTATTTACTTTGAGTCAAAACACTTTGATAAACTCACCTTGTTTCCTGTCGCCATGAACACAGCTCCTCCTCCTCCTCCTCCTGGTCGCTCAGCGTCCGTCAGCGCCACGATGGATGAAACAGGACGTGAGTCCAGACGGATGTTGACGTGTGGTGACGCGAAGCGAGAAAACAGAACCTGAGGAAGAAACGACACAACGTTACAATCGTCTAAAGATAAAAACCAGAGAAACTCGAAAATCTTTTGATTTAACTGTAAAGAAAATGTTTATTTTCATTCTGATGCTTCATCAACTAAAAGAGATGACGTCTGATGAAGCAACAGGTCAGATGAGGACTCTTTCTCATTGTTGCCGTGTTGACTCGTGTTTATCTGTGTTTATTTGGAGCTGAAACGCTGATACGAGCGGTGAGGTGCATGGTCTTTTCATGTAACTCACCCTCGAAGGGGAAACACACGTGTGATCTTTGTGCCCAGAAGAAGAAAGAAAAAAAACCCTGAAACGTCAACAAACTGTCTCCTGGCACCACAACAGTAGAAAAGCGAAGGTGAAGGAATCTGATCCAGGTTGTGTCATCGTCCTCCAGCGAAGCTTTTTAATGAACCTGTTGTTTTTACTCATAACTGGAGACGAGAAAACGCGCAGGTGGTGAAGTTTCCTGGAAAAACTTTTAATACGACGACGAAGAAGAAACGTTGGAAGAAAAAACAACGTTTGTAACAAACAAGAACAAAGTTTGAATGAAGAGAAAAGAAATGACAAAGTTACAATTTATCATTTTTAACGTCTCTTCACAACAGCTACAGTTAGCTACAGCGCTAGTTAGCTACAGCGCTAGTTAGCTACAGCGCTAGTAGCTACAGTTAGCTACAGTGCTAGTTAGCTACAGCGCTAGTAGCTACAGTTAGCTACAGCACTAGTTAGCTACAGCGCTAGTAGCTACAGTGCTAGTTAGCTACAGCGCTAGTAGCTACAGCGCTAGTACCTACAGTTAGCTACAGTGCTAGTTAGCTACAGCGCTAGTAGCTACAGCGCTAGTACCTACAGTTAGCTACAGTGCTAGTTAGCTACAGCGCTAGTAGCTACAGCGCTAGTAGCTACAGTGCTAGTTAGCTACAGCGCTAGTAGCTACAGTTAGCTACAGCACTAGTTAGCTACAGCGCTAGTACCTACAGTTAGCTACAGTGCTAGTTAGCTACAGCGCTAGTAGCTACAGTTAGCTACAGCACTAGTTAGCTACAGCGCTAGTACCTACAGTTAGCTACAGTGCTAGTTAGCTACAGCGCTAGTACCTACAGTTAGCTACAGTGCTAGTTAGCTACAGCGCTAGTACCTACAGTTAGCTACAGCGTTGGGTAGCTACATCTTCTAAACCTTTAACTTTTTAATTGACATGTAACTTTACATAAAACCACATCATCACTAACTGATAAAATGCTACATAAGTTTCAGGATTATTAGATGATTTATATTTAGACGTTTGGCAGCAGTTAGCTAACTTTAGCTTCACTGCTAACTCCATGTAGCTGGTTTTGCAGCATTTTGTTCAGATTATAAATTAATACGACTCATGAAGAGTTTTAGTAGAAACGAATGTAAAATAAGATGATTTAAAGGACAGTGCTAATGCTAACAGATGCTAATGGATAACATTAGCTAAAGCTATCATGCTAACGCTAACAAGATTTTTTATTGTTTAAAACTCAAACATTTAAATAATAAGTTACAATGTTACAGGAATAACGGACATAAACTCACCTGTAACCAATTAACTAGAGGTTAAACTAGTAGCTCCGCCCCCTCTGCCTCTGATTGGCTGCAGACCTCAATGAACCAATCACATGAGTTTTTACTAAATATGAACGTGATGATGCTGATGTGGTTTAATGATCAACCACAGGACGATGATTTAACCTTTAAACCTTTAAAACTTGTTTCTTTCATCACGTTTATGTCGTGCTTCAGAACAACCGAGTTTTATTTCAGCAACGTCATCGTCTCCACGGAAACGAGCAGGAAACGTTTGGTTTTATGATTTAAACACGAAGGGGATGAGGAGGAGACGCTAACACACACACACACACACACACACACACACACACACACACACACACACACACACACACACACACACACACACACACACACACACACACACACACACACACACACACACACACACACACACACACACACACACACACACACACACACACACACACACACACCTGGAGCAGCATTCATCATTTGTGGTTACGCTGCGATTACAGGCCTGGGAACAACCTGAAAACAACAGGGTCTGTAAATGTGTGGTTGCTCCAGTTACATGAACCTCCTTTAAAATCATGAATCAATGATTTATTGACTTGTCGAAACACGGTACGATGCACTTTAAAAACAAAAAATCCACTCAGGTCAGACCAGTAAAAACCAAAAAATGCTGTAACTTGTTGTTTTGCTGCCGTGTTTTCTTCCTCCACCACCACCACCACCACCACCACCCACCGCTGGAGCCTCATGATCAACGGCAGCTTTGTGACAGCCAGTATAAAGTATAATGGGTGACTTTCCTCTGGGGGACGAGTCAACACAACAGCATCTCTCTGGAGGTAATAGCGGTGTAAATTACAGCTTATTGTATTAAAGCAGCGGGGGGAAGTCGGACCTATAAACACGAGGCCGCTGTGTTTATTCCCACAGAGCAGGGAAACACTTCCTGAGTAAGAAACGAAGGCCGAGTAAGAAGTCGAAGGTTTGTGAGCAGGAAACTGAAAAACATGAAAAGTTGACAGCTCTTTTCTTTTTTAAAACTCAAACCAACAATGAAACTTGTCAAAGTAAAAGACGACGACGTGTCTCGGACCCGGCAGGTGGCCGGAGGGTCGACGGGTCAGATACACTGGGACCAGCGCAGGAAAGTCACAGCAGGAAACGAACGTTTCTGACACTTTATAGACGATGTTTATCACTGTGATCAAGGTGGAAAAATCAGACGCAGGAACTGGTGAAGTTTTCATCATTTTGTCTTAAAATCGATGGATCAGGATCAGATCACGACGCAGCAGAAGCTCGTTTCTGTTTGACGAAGTAAAACCTGAAACACGATCAAATGAAGTGAATGAAGCGGTTTGTTTTTATCTGTATCTTCATGTTGGAGAAGTTTTATCCTTCTGGAAAAGTAAAGGTATTGATCATCAAATCGATCAAGAATCGATGTGAAAAAGAGACGGAGACTTTGATCAACTGTCGCTGAAAAATAGAAAAAACTTCATGTTTCACGTTTCAACTCTCGATTTGTCTCTTTTAAAGTCGTCAACGTCGTCTGAATCTTTATTCATCAAAATAAACCTTGTCGAATTCTTTCATCTTTTCTTTGAATCTAAAATCTCAGACTCGTCTGTTGCTTCACTCACTTTTTAAAGTTTGAGTCTGAGTGTAGAAACACTCCTCTGACTTTTAATGAGGAGGAGGTGAAGATGAAGGAGGACCGGGGGGAAGAAGGCGGAAGAAGAGGAGGAGGTGAAGGAGGTGGTGGTGGAGCAGGAGGAGGTGCTGGTGTCGTGGAGTCTCACGCTGCAGAGACTCAGAAACAGCTGCAGAAAATGCCGTGTGAGAGAAACGTGTCAGTGAAGCCGTCGTTTGCCATTAACGTGCCGTTCAGCTTGTAACCCCCCACCTCCTGCTCCTCCTCCTCCTGCTCCTCCTCCTCCTCCTGACTTTTCCGTGCAGCTGTCCGACTGTTTCCACGTCTTTCTCTGTCTTTTTTTGTCTTTTCATTCTTGTGTTTCAAAAACAACGTGAGCTCATTTCAGCTCCTGCTTCGTTCTTGATTCGTTCTGCAGCTTCACGGAAAAAATAAAAAATATAAAAACTAAAAACTAAAAACCACCAGTCACACGAGTTCATCCAGTCCGACATCACATCAACTCTGATGATGAAACCGAAGCTTCGGGTTCTTGACAAACTGAACGATTCATCTGACGTTCAACTAAATTTAGTCGATGATGTAACTGGTTGTAACCAGATGACCGGTTTAATCAACTAGAACGTGATTAAATATCAAACAACTGATTCACCTGAAGTTTCCAGATGTTGGATCCAGATGTTGGACCCAACTGGATCCAGCTGCAGACGTTTGATGATTAGTTAAACCTGAGAAGTGTTTTGTGACGTCACAGTGATGTTGTCACAACTTTTTCAGTCCAATTGAAAGTTTCCCTGGAATGTATTTTTCAGATCAACGTTCAGAGGAACAAACGGTCGCTGCTCAGGTGTCGACATGTTGAATAAATGTGACGACGACAAAAAAACGCGTTTCACTGACGCAAACATTCGTCCAGTTGAGGACGAGCTCCCGACACATGGACGTGAATAAAGATTTAAAACAAACCGTCTCAACTGTCTGATGTTTGTTCTTTTTATCAAACAGACAAAAGATTTCAAACCTGAACAAACGTGAAAAGCAGCAGCTTCTGGTCTCTGATCTGCTCAGTGACGTCGTCTCAGTTCGGACGTTAAAAGACAAAACTCTTCATGTTTGTTCAGATGTTTGATTTTTTTCTGTTTTTAAACAACAAAGAGCTGAAACTTCAGCGCGTGTTTGCTCCGAACGGACTCGGACGTTTCATGCAAATGAACGCGTTTGAAGTGATTCACCTGGATGTGGCGTCCGTCGGCCGTTCCCAGGAACGCCACGGCGCGTCCTTTGACCGGCACCACGTTGATGCTGGTCACCAGCGTGTCCACCAGCTCTTTGTGCCAGTACTCCAACCGCTGCACGAACTGCGTCACCTGCAGGCGGTAGTTGCTCTCTTTCCCCTGAGTGATGCCTTCGTGAGGGTCGCAGTCGTCCGCCGACGTCTGCAACAGAAACAGGAAGAGAAAGGAGACGTCACGTGATGTTTAACGTGTAGAAACATCTGCAGCAGCAGGAGACACGTCGCCGCTTCACTTTCTGCCCTGAAAACAGCGGTTATATAAGAAGATGTTGAACTATCTGGTTTCATGTCTGAGCCCGACGGGGGAGGAGGAGAGTGGGACCTGCTAATCCTCCGTCAGCTCGTCTTTCATCACGACCAGCTCGTAATGGAGGTCTGAACGCCGCGGCTCCTCCAGGGCCACAAACGTTTCATGGGAAACTACGAACGCTGTGTTTTTCACCGAGAACAAAGAAGCAAAAACTCTTCAACTTCTTCTAAAGTTCACGAATGAGAACAACTTTAACCAAGTATAAATCTGAACTTTATGACCAACAAACTATCAAGTTTTTATCTGAAATTCAAAGATTAAATTAAAGTTTGTTGTGTTCGATCTCAGTGACCTTTGACCTCATCAGTTCACATGTTTCATGGCGTCACAACGAACTTTATTCTCCGATTTAATTAAAAGTTTCTGCATAAAAAACAAGCAAGATGTTGATATGTTTGATAAATGTGACGATTACTCAGACTCTTCACTTCAACTTTTCATCGTCTGAGGATGAAAGTGAATAAATAGTTTAACACAAACTGTTTCAACTGTTTGATGTCGATTCTCTTTTATCAAACAGACAAAAGATTTAAAACCTGAACAAACTCGTCACAGATTCTCAGTTTTCCCGTCACGACGTCTCTTGACTTCGTTCTTTTGGTCTAGATGAAAGTTTCAAACGTTTCCCTGAAAGTTTCCTGAACAAAGTCACGGCTACAGATGCGAACATGTTGACACGCTTGGTGAAGATCGACTCAGACTTGACTTCATGAATTTAAATCTCTGCTTCACTGCTTCATTCTCACTCATTTTCTTTTATCAAACAAACAAAAGCATCTAAAACCCGAAGAAACGTTTTGTTCTTTTCAACGACTTGTCGCCTGTTTGTCTTTTCAAACGTCGCTGGTTCATGAACTTTGTTGTGTCTAAAGTTTCTGGAGCGAAAAACTGAATCTGAAGCTTTTAGCTCTGGATAACAACAACGTCTGTGAGTCTTTGAGTGTTTAGTCACAGCCTCAGGTTTCATTAATCATTAACGACCCGGAGGAGGATGAAGAGTTGAAACCTCTTGTGGCTCTCGAGGTCGTTGACCTGCTTCTTGACCTGAACCCAGCTGATGTTTTCTCAGCTCCAGTTCACGTTGACCGCAGGAGGAACGACGACGTCTGACTTGTTATTTTTATAAAAACTGATTTTAACTCAGAGTTTTAATCGTCCACAGACTCATGACTCCACCTGAGTCGTAACATTGTTATTTTGTGGTTTTTTGTGTGAAACATTCTGCGTCATTTGTTCATCGTCACGTCTCAAAGGCCTTTGAAGACGAGAACAATGTGAGCTGTAATAAATCTTCATGACGTCAGAAGAAACGACAACGTCCTGGAGGTCGAAGAGAAACGACGACGGTTTAAATCAAACGCACAGAAACTGAAAAAAAGGTTTTTGTGCCAAATGATTTGATCTGCAGCGAATTAAAAAAGAAGAGGCGGGTAAGAGACGGCAGCTAGAGACTGAAAGTCATTTAGAAACTGGCTGAAGGAGAAACCGACAAGTTGGACGAAGACGAAGAGTCAGAAACAGAAACAGACGATGAAACGTGACGGACACGTCGACACGACGAGATTATTTTCACAGCAAACAAACACGACTGTGGGATGTTTGTTGAAGTGAAGCAGGACGACGGGAGAGAGAAGTTAGAAAAAATAAAACACAAACAGCCTGAGGATCAGAGGAGAAACAACACGACGACACCACTGAAGACATGTCATATAGATTCATACGCTCACAAAGAGTGAAATGATGTCATGTTACAACCAGACGCCGACTTCGTTTGTTAAAACGTTGGTGGAAGTTTTTTCTGATCTGAGCTGAACGAGATGTAAACTAAACAGTTTTAGTTAATGTCGTTCGTTCGTTTCTCTGATGAGGAAGTTGATTTACGATGTCGCTGAAGTGTTCACGATGTTTTACATCTTTCTACGACACCGTGGGGCACAAACGTCAGACATCCAACACCTTTTCTTTTCCTTCCTCGTTCTTCACCAGCAGCTTTTGTCCCAAAAAACAACGGCGGCGATAACGTTTCGTGTCGCAGTCAGAGGAGGAGGTGAAAGTCGATCCGGTGGCTTCACCGAGTCCCGAGGCCACGACGTCAACAGACGAGGACGTTTAAGAGATTTAGACACAAAAATAGAGCGAGAGCCTCGACGCTAACGTACAGAAATACACCGAGTGTTTCTGAGGATTAGAGCTGGAATAACACGACCTCTGACCCCAGACCAGCCGCTGCTGCCGGGTGTGTGGAGATGTGGTTTTTAGAGAAAGTGAAACGCAGAGGAATGTGGACGGGACACACACACACACACACACACACACACACACACACACACACACACACACACACACACACACACACACACAGACACAGACACAGACACACACATGTCCAGTGTCCACCTGGACTCTGCACGTTTCTCTGCAACCCGACACTCAGTTGCTGCAACAACGATGTGTGTTTGAGTGTGTGTGTGTGTGTGTGTGTGTGTGTGTGTGTGTGTGTGTGTGTGTGTGGCATCTGCACACACCATCAGGTGTTAATGTGAGTTTGAACGCGCGTGTCGTTGCAGAGAAGTCGACAACGAGGCGAAGAAGCTGCAGCTGACGACACGCAGACGCCACCGACGGAGAAGTGGGCGGAGCCACCGGAGGAGAATGACCTCACACATCAACACGTAAACACGTCTCCGACACACGAACACAGGTCTGAATCGTAGAAAAAACATCCTGAGCCGTGTTCGGAAAAATCAGAGACATTTCATGACGACGGACACGAAGATGAGACGATGAACTGATACGATCACGTTGAGTGTTTATTCTCAGAGATAAAAGATTCACGTGATGATCAATACGCTGGAAACATCTGACGCATCCGATTCAAGATTTGACCCAAAGATTCAGTTCGTCTGATTTCAAACAGTGATTTGGTCACAAAGACAAAAACAGAAGAAGTTTTAGTTCAATAAACGTTGAGTTTGACTCCTGAACCAGAACAGGAAGTAAAAGATTCATTCATGAAGTTGAGGTTGTTTTGTAGAAACAAACTGGTTGAAACTACAACAAACTGCTGCTGAAGCTGAGAGAAGACGAAGACTGAGACTGAGGCGACGAGTTAATTTGATGAGAAACCAGTTGTATCTGTTGTTATTTTAGAAACCAAGTTAGTAAAGTTAACTGTTGTTTGTTACATTATGTTACATATTAAACATGTTACATGTTCCTAAGACGTCACAGATGTTCTGAATTCATCGTCTGTTTCCATCATGACGTTTATTTACTCATGTTTAATCAATAACATTTAGTTTCAGCTCCGATCGATCAAATGTTGATGTTGTGACGGAAAAAATAACTTTTACTTTGGAGCAAAAGTTCAACAACAAACTGAGACGACATCGTAAACTTCAACTTAACTGACAAATATGAAAAAGAAGAAACTGTAAAGTTGTAACCACCAGGTTTAGTTTCAGAGAAAACTTGCTGCTTTTATTGTGAAAGTCCCAACAGGAAGTGGTTCATATGTTTCTGAGTTTCTTCAACGAGAAACCAGATGACGTCTGAACATCTGAACCCTAAAGTTTTTTATTCAAGACTTTCTTTCTTTTCATCACAAACACGTTGGACACTCGATCGTATCAGATCTTCGGGTCTCGTCAGTTTATCACGTCGACGCTGCGTCGACGCTGCGTTGACGCTGCGTGTGGCCTCCTTCAGTTTCTAAGAGACATTTTCCAAAATAAGACGCTGCTCTGAAAATGACAGTGATCAGTGAGTCTGGATGCAGTCGAGCAGCAAAATGAAGGTTTCTAAAAAAAAAAAAAAAAAAAACACCACAAAAAAAACCTCGAGACTAAAGAGTCTGAACTTTAAAAGCTTCGTTTCTTCACCTGAATCAGAAGCAAAAAGACTCGACGTTTAACCACAAACATGACGGACGAATGTGTCTTTTACACTTTTACATTATTGATCGTCACAACGAGTAGTTGACGCTCAGCGCCGATGTTTGACGTCGAGTCTTTGTTGTGAAGACAGATCACGTCGCTGACACGTTCAACGCATCACTTCCTGTCTGAGACTCACTTCCTGTCACACAGCTTCTTTTCCTCCTCAACTTCAATTTGCACTTTTGCCTCCGATTCTTCTCGACTCGACACCTTCCTCTGTTTATATCTGATTTCCTCACAAATACAAACACAAACATACACACACACACACACACACACACACTCTATTCAGTTTAATTTTATCTGTGTGTGTGTGTGTGTGTGTGTCTTCCTACTCCAGAACAATGCAGCTTCGTTCCCTCGGTGACGTTAAATCTCTTCAAGCGTCCGTAACCTGACTGAGTGACTGATGATTCTGCCTTGTTCGGCTCCAACAAACTGAATAAAACTTCAGCTCGGAGACGATTTTTCATCACTAACGTATTTTTCTTCTTCTTCTCTGAGAAATCAGGGATTTATGTGTCTCAAAACAAAAGCGAAGGAAGAAAGATGGAGCTTCGTGGAGTTTCAGAGAGTTTCTGAGGCCAACAGACACAATTCATCCTCGTCTGAGAAACATCACGTTTCAGTTTCATCTCGAACATCAGAGGAATCACATCATGTTAATAAGTTTGTACTTTAACAGACAGAAGTGAAGGAAATGTTCGGACCGTCGATGCAGAAACATTTCACCACATGAACTCTGGTCCGTCTCGCTCCGTTTGTGCTCAAAGAACAAAACACTTCAGCTGGACTCGAATGTTTACGACTCCAAGACTTTTATTTGTTTAATCTCTGGCGTTTCTACATGTGGAGCTTCACTTTCCTCCGACGTCTGCGGAGGAAGGAGGAGGTTTGATCTGTGAAATGAAACATTTAACGTCTTTAACTTTAAATGCTGCAGCTGTTCGTCTCCACTAACGAGTCCAGTTGCAGATATTTTGAGCTTAAACTGAACTTTAGACTCTAAATAATTCGAGGATTTCCTGACGTTATGTTCACAAGAATCAGACGTATAAATCCAAAACAAACCAAAACCATGAGACCCCACTGACAACAGCACGTAAAAATAAAGAAGACGTCAGGTTAGTTTAAAAATAGTTAGATTTAGGGTTAAACTCTAGTTGACTCCACCAGTGGTCTCCAGTGGTGGTGTCTGGTGGACTTGGTCCTCTGATGGTTGGTGAATCATCAGTTAATGATCATAATGTGAACAGCCCTAACGACTCCATCAGAGGCCGTCTGGTCTGAGACCGGGACTGGATCTGTCATGTTAGAAAACTGGAGGAGTCTGAAGAGACTGACAAAGAGCGACAGCCAATCAGAGGAGGGATGTGAGATAAATGCTGCTGCCGTCTCACTGATTCACTCACAACCACGTTTAAAAGTCTGACGTTTTAACGCTTTTTCTTTCATTTTCACTTTCTACAAACTCCCGCGTCTGATCCAGATGTTACCCGGTACCGGGAGGTCTGCCGCTGATTTCAGCTCCACCGTGAAAACCGGCGTGTTGCCATGGTGATGTTTACACGCCGGTTTAGCGGTTTAGTCTGTGTCGGAGGCAGCGTCTTCACCGGTGCTCGTCAACAATAAACGGCTGTAAATCACGGTGAGAAGCAGCGGCTACATCCTGTCTAGTTCACGTGACCAGACGTAGAGTTTGGTGACGTCACGGTGTGATCGGGAGTCAATCACTGACAAGTCTTGTAGTGTGAACACTACAGGTCTCAGACCAGTTGTTGAGACTCCACATCATGGGAAACACAAGTCGCCAACGATCACGACAGAGACTGAGACTCACTGATCCATGGTGAAGTCGATTGGTGTGAACTAACTTGGACTAATGTGGACTAATGTGGACTAACGTGAACTAGACTTTAAGGTTAACTCTGTTTACTTTTAAACATTTCCACGTCCTCACCAGGTGTTTTTCTGCATCTCAACCAGCTCTGGTTTGTCTGAAACAACGTCCTCCAACATCTGACTCTATCATCACTGTGGACTCAGATGTGAAGTTTTCTGTTATTTTAGATTCATTCGTCTTCTTCTTCTTTGTTGGAGACAAACATCTGTGAGGAGGTCGTTGTAGTTTGTATAAAAACTAAAATCTGTTTGCAGACATCACAGTTTAACTGTATCTGATCTTAATTCAAAAAATTACGCAAGATGTTTCGAAAGAACATTGTTGTTTTCTTCCTCATTTCAGTGATTTCTCCTGAGAAATATAAATGGAAAAATAAAGTGTGTTTATGTTTTAACTCCAGCTCCAACAATCAAACCTTCAGTTTAATTAACAGATGTTTTTTTTTTCCTAAATGTTGAAAAGAAGATGAACAAACCACAGTGAAACCAGCTTCACGTTTGTCGCTGCAGCTCGAGGATCGATCAGAGGTCAAAGTAATTACTGCACCAACGAGTCGTCATTCATCTTTTGAGTCGAGCGGTGAACCCACAGTTAAATGATGACTTGGTTTAAGTGCTGACCTCAGTGTTCAGGGTCAGTGGAGCTGGAGGAGCTTGGATCCATCAACTCAATCTGGTTTTACCCCAAAGAAGCAAACACGTGAATCTTCGACGGCGTCTGGTCCGCTGATCTGAGGTTATGACGACTCAGTTCCTCCAGGAATTCAGCTCTTTTTTCAGCTGCATTTTTAATAAACTGCGATGAAAGTTGTGGTGTTTTTAGACGTTTTGTTGCAATAAAGTTGCAGGAACATGATGACGACGATGATGATGAAGATAGCTGAGATCATGACATCATTAAATCCTGGAGGATTTGACTCACAGGAAGAAAAATCTGCTGTTATTTCTGTTACTTTTTAACATTTAAGTCCCGTTTCCTCGACTGCAGCTGGTTGTAGGTAGTCACCAGTCAAAGACGTCAGGAATATCCACCGTGACTGGTTGAATTGATGTCAATAATTTTGATGACATCATCATTAAATCCCAGAGGATCTGATAAACAAAGTGTTTCCTCTGATTGACCACAAACCAACATGTAACTTTTCCATCAGTGTGTTTTTCTCATCGACATGAAGACGTCAGCGCTGAATTTCTCAGACAGAAACTGAAACCATCTGCAGGTTCAGTCACTGAATCCAAACCTTTAATTTGAAGGAGTTTACATTCGCTTCAGTGAAACGAGGCGACTCTTTAATAAATCGTCCCCATGTGACCACGTTTGTCGTGGATGAATGTGAACGCGAACGACCTCAAACACTTCGTCCGTTTCTTTCTGACGGAGACGTAAACGAACGTCACGTCCAGTTTTGCTTTTTCAGGCGCCGTCAAACTTGCGAGGACGATATTTCAGAGCATTAACGTCTGTCTGAGGTCTGATCCATCAGCCGACTGACGGCGAAGTGTATTTACTGAAGCAGCTGCTACATCTGCTCTTCATTATAGAGACACATGAGCAGAGAGGACGACGTCGCGGAGGTAGAGGTCTGATTTAACGTTGCAGGACTTTATTAGCGTCACCGGTTGATTACTGCAACCGGTGACGAGGTGAAAGTGCAGCTGCTGAGTCAACTTTTGTGAAAACGTCAAAACACGAGGAGAGTTTCACTGAGACGAGATGTGCAGACGGATTCTTGAAAAATATAAACTGACATTTCTCAACGTTTTTCATCCAAAACTTTTTTTTTTCTGTGAATTCCTGCTTCAGCCGTCTGGAATAATCAGATCCATCCACCGGTGCAGACACTTGGCACAAAGTGAAGAAGCAAAGAGGCGGAAAGAAACGTCCAAAAACAGCTCGGCAGCTCGTCTGCTGCTTAAAGCAGAGACACGAGGACTAGAAGAGGCAGGTTTCTGTCTGTTCATGAGGCCGAAAGCTGCAGAATCGAACCATCGACCGAACAAGTGTCGTCTTTAATCTCTCAACTTCACGTTTCCATAAAAACCCACAAGAGCTAAAAATATTCAGGGAAACCCTCTGAAAACAGACGTCGTAAAACATTTAAAACTCGTCGTGACGACTTCGTGTCTTTGATCGAATCCTCAAACACAACAACAACAACTACAACATGAAACGTGTCGTTGTTCTTTCTTGTAAAACCTCTGGACGTTGTTGCTTCATTGTTCAACAACGTTAACGCTCATAAACAACTTGTTTTAATGTTCGTGGCTAAAAAAGGTCTGTAAATATCAAACGATCTCTGCAGCTCTGAATCATCTCGCCGAGGCTCCGGGACCGAAGCCAGAGCCACTTAAACGTCTTTTAATGTCGGAGGATTGGATGTCATCGTGACGTCAGAACCATCGTTTATCGACTTTAAAACAAACAGTCATCGGATTTAACCACATGAAGTAAAACTAATTCAATAATCCAATAAAAATGAAAACAGCCAAAAGCTGTTTCACTTAACCAGAAACAAACAACGGCGCTCGAGTCCAAGTTGTGACGGTAAAGTGGTAGGTGAGTTTACGAGAAGAGAAGAAAACTCAGGTTCATCAGGTGTGAATCAGTGAAGTCGATAAGATCAGAGAGTTGAAGAGACACTGAGATAAAAGACAAACACAGGAGGATCTTCTCCTCATTGTGTTGGGATTATTACTGATGGAGGAGGAGGAGCAGGATTATCCTCCACCTGAGACCTTCACCACCAACATGATGTTATCTCTGAGGATCTGTGGAGGTGTGGTGAAGTTTGAACAAACACAGGAAGTTTGTTTCTGGTGTTTGTGTGACTCGGTTCAACCTTCGTACAAACCGACCTGGTCTGTGTTGGTTCAGGTGGATCAAAGTTCACAAACATTTATCTGCTTCAGCCACAGCTCAGGATGGTTTGATTCATTAGTTTATTTATCATGTGACTGTCAACGGTTCGATTCAGAAGCATCAGACGACCACGGTGTCCGTTGAATACGACACAGAGTCTGATCTGATGAATGATAACAACAAATCTCACTGGAAAACATCAGATCGTACAGAATAAAACTGGATCTATAACGAAGCCGTGAGACTCCACATCTCTACATGTTTAACTGTGTAAACAGACGTTGGTTTGATCACGTGAGGAAGAAATATCCTGATGACGAGTGAACATCAGCGTTGGTGGTTTGATCCACTGATGTGATGAAGAGAAAAGATGTTTAGTTTCTGTCGTTTTGTCGACGACTAATCAGTCAAAGTTTTAACTTCTCGTTGACCTGATGAACTGGGATCACAGACGTTTCAAACTCAAACTAAACAGAAACATGGAGGATCGACAGTCGAGGCCGAGCTCCACGTTCAGCCTGAAGACGCTGACAAACATCCACGCGCCTCATTTCAGTAGAAAACAGAAATCACTGTGTGGTGAAACAGGAGAGGATGATTATGAAACAGCTCCGGGGCTTCGACTCATACGATCGTCCATGTTTGACACTGAACCGTGTATCATGAACGGCTTCAGGCGACGCTTCACAGAATCCAATCAGAGACGAGCTTCTGTCAGCGGGACGGTATTTAAAGAAACTTGTCTCCGTGTCAAAACAGACAAACGACGTGAAGCGAACACGATGATCACACAGGCACTCTGGGTAATTGACTGGAAACAAAGTGTTTTATCCATCAAAGGAAACGACGACGCTGATGATTTATTCATTTATTTCACTAAAATATTCAATTTAAATTTACATGGTATAAAAGAACAAACTAAAACATCTTATCAGCGGCCACCGATGGCGGATGGAGGTAATTTCCCACAATGCCTATTGGCAGACAGCTTGCAGGCACTGACGGTTTGCCTATTTACTAACTGAGCTCGTTATCACAGGAACAAAGATAAGATGTGCACACAACAGGCTGCATGCTAAAGGATTTACACACACACACACACACACACACACACTTCAACTCCAACAAAACAGAGCAGACTCCAGCAGCTAATGATTAACTCAGGACTCAGAAATGAGTGAATGTGGAATAATGTTCAAATCTGCAGTAAATACCAGGAGATGTGGTGACGTGATGCAGTTTATTCTCAGGTATCAAACCTGGTGGAGTCAGTGAAGTGACCATAACAACCGACAACATCTCAACACGTCCTCTCTGTTATTTGAGACTCAGGTTTTCATGATTCAGTGCTTTCTTTTCTTTCTTTCTTCTTCTTTAATGCTCAGTGCAGCTGGATGTGGGCGCTGACCGACCTTCTCCTCACGCACAGTGAACCTGCCTGGACTCGGCCGCCGCTGACGCAGCGCCAGCGCCCGCGGGCGGAGAGCTGGAGGACGCCCAGAGGAAACACGGCGCTGCACAACCATTCCTGTCTTATGCAACAGAAACCGACATCAGCTTTTATTTTACAGATGCTGCATCTCATGCTAACGTTGCTACGAGCTGCAAGCGGCACCGCCGTTACCGACTGTTGCTGCTGCTACGCCTGTTGTTAGCATGCTAACCAGCTAGCTCCTGTCTGACCTGTCATCAGAAGATGTTTAACAACAGAAGCTGTAGTTGTTGGCGAGTGACCAACGTCACGTTTGGCGCCAGAGAAAACATCCACACAGCTCGACGCTCGTTGAAACAATCTGTTTTTACTCACTGATGTAGCTGCAAACTGAGCCAACGTTTCTTAATTTGAAGATGCTATATGTCACTTTTTGCTATCGCTATGTAGCTAATGTCAGCATTACACTGTTGTCTATGGTACTGAAGTTAGCATGCTAACCAGCTAACCATGGCTCATCTTGTAGCTGTTGGCGAGAGGCCGATGGCACATTCGGCACCATTAATTTCATTTTAAAGGTGCTATATCTAACCTTTAGCTATTGCTACACAACTAACGTTGGCGTTCCTCTGCTACACTCCTGCAGTTAGCATGCTAACCAGCTAACACAAACAGCACCTTCGATGTTTAATCTTCTAATGAATGTTAGTGCAGCCAACGATGAGTTAATTGTCCATGATTCATCTGGTTCATAAATTGTCCTGTTGACGTTTATTTAATGTTTGACAAATCAATGATGTTGCAGATGATATTGATGTTGTTTTTGCAGATTATCTGACACTTGGGAAAGTTCAGGCTCATGTGAAGAAAAGCTGCAGATTTAATCAGCGACACTTTGTTCTTTATCAAAACTGAAGCTAAAGAGCAAAACGAGATGCGAACAGGACGAGACACGACCGGAGGATTTTCATTCTTTGGTCCCGTTCGCCGTTGACGACCTCCACGCCGCTCCGAGCCATCGCGCCATCACGGCACCGCCGCTGCAGCCTCTCTCTGGCGTTAGCGCCGGCGCCGAACAGGCTCAGACTTGTGTTACATCTCTGACATCGCTGATGATAAAAGGACGATGATGCCGCGATGCAAATTCTCCTCCTGCTTCATCCTGGATCAACTCCACTTGTGTGGCATCAAATCTGAGTCTGTGCATCGTTTACATCAAATGGTCTTGAAAACAAACACGTGAATTTACTTGTAGCTCTTAAACAGACGTCAACCTGTCACTCTTCACTGACTGAGACTTAAATCCTCCAGAACACGTTAACAAAACAGAGGATTTCCACTCGGTGGTAAATGTTTACATGCATTTTATCAGTCGTTTTTCTGCGTCTTCGTCTTGTTTAATATCTAATGAAAGTTTTGCAGAAGAAGTTTAAAACATTGTGCAAAGAGTTAAAGCAGCTTGCAGCATCTTAAAAACTTCAAGACGCTGCAACGCTGAAGCTCAGGTTTTCTGCAGCAGACGAAGAGTTTGAACAAATACCAGCTGAGTGATGGTATGAACAGGCTCAGGCATGTGGAGCTCGAAGAAACAAAAAAGAAGAAGGAAAAAAAAACACCAGGAACCTGTGACACAGTGTGATTAAGTCCATCTATTGTTGGACTGACGGGATCTAAAAACCTGAACGTGACGACTGATTGACTGATGTGTAATCTGTGTGATTACAGGACGATCGTCTGCGTCACTTCAGACTTTTATTGTGGCTTCGAGGCAACGCAGCAGATGAAACATCACACATGACACTTTCATGTTAAAGCTGAGTGAAATATGGATCCACAGCTGATGATCACGACTGACGACGAGACCAGATCCAGGTCTAATGTTTCAGGATCAAAACTGGTACAACCAGAACCAGAACCAGAACCAGGACCAGAGAGTGTTTCTCAATGTTTCTGTTATAAATTAATGTCGTAATTGTACAAGTTTTGTTGTTCATGTCGACTAAAAACCTCCTCAGATTGTTATTATAAGTGTCTGACATTATTCTGGACGAGATTCCTGCAGAGTTTTAACCAGAAACATCTGCTCCTCTTCAGAAACACCAGACTACATTCACAAAAACATCAATTTTACTTAAAACAACAGAGAAGTTACTGATCTGAGCTGCTACTGATTCACAGCTTCAGTTCGTTTGAGTCGTTGCGTCGTATTTTAACATCCCTAAATGATTTGAACTTAAACAACCGACAGACTGACGCAGCGTTAACGCTGCAGCTTCCTGTGATCTGAGGTTAAATTCACGTTCCTGAATCTTTTCCACGACGTCGTCAGATAAAACCAGGAGCTTCGACTGAACGATTACGTTACAGCAGCTGTTTCACTCTTGGCAGTTGTGATGATGTTGCTCAACACTGGACAAAGAGTCCAAAAGGTTTTTCTCCTTAAATAAACTCTGAGGTTTGAACTTTTTTGTCTGTAAATCTTTATTTTTCTGGTGCATTAACCTCGACAGCTACGTCTCTTTCACCTTCGTCTCTTCTGTCTTCAAAATGACAGTTTGAAGAAAAAAAAAAAAGAAAAGAAAATGAGGGATAAAGTCGTGGCACAGCAACAAGGATGGATAGATTTACAGATACTCAGCCAGTTTTTGCACGTGATTAACTCGCGGCTGCAGCAGCTGTGGCCACAGACACGTTTCTGCTGCATCTGTACATCACAACCTTACGTTTCTTTGTCTGAAAATAAATGTATTTAAATTAAAAACTGATGCTCTGAGACTCAGAACTGGATGGTTTTTTTTTATTCAATAAATCAAGAAAGATTATCATTAAATCGGTTTTATTTCCCGACGCCGGCGTTTAAAACCTGTTCATTAAAACAGACGAGTTAATTAAAACGACTGTCGCTCAGAAGCTGGAATCATATTACGAACTCTCTAATCAATCAGGACCAGATTCAATTTAAAAGCAATCAGCGTCGGAGGGTTTTCTCCAATCGATGCTAATCTGATGATAATTTTGACCCTGAATGTGACTCTTCTTTATTTTTAGTCTCAGACTTATGGGAACACAAACGAGCCCCTGCTGCGTCGCCACGCGACATTACCTCAGACGATGAAACGACACGTCGGATTTATTCTGTTTCAACGTCGATATTTTAAAGAGACGTTTGATAAATGAGTGTTTGTGACTGAAAAACGTTTGGTTCAGATATTGAACGAGTTTAAAAATAATAACGAAGATTTGATTTAAATCCAGAAAAACTTCTATGTGAAGTTAAAACGATTTGTTGTGAGTCCACAGTTTCTTCTTTATGTAAATTCATTTTGAAGTTTGCGACTCTTCGTTTTCTCCAAGTGTGAAGTTGTTTTTACTTGTCGTCACATCGACATTTGATCAGTTGTAGCTAAAATCTGTTGAGGATAAATTCAACGAAGCTGATGCATATTTTATGTTGTTTTCTACAAAACGTTTGGAGAATCAGTCATTTGTCTGAGGCTCCGGGAACAAGTGGAGTTGAGGTTTAATTCTCATAGAAATCGGTTGATCACAGTTTTTGCTTCATCGCTCAGTTTAAACCTTTGACAAAAAAGATGAATCAAAGTTTAAACCAAAGTGAAAAAGATGAAAGTGAGTTTAGACCCAGAGTTTATTAAAAACAACAACAGACCACGAGATAAATGTTGAATCTGCTGATGTGGAACATCCTTCATCACCAGTTGTTATAAAACCAGACGTTGGGTAAGTCTTGTAAAACAGTGTTTTTAATAAACTCTGGGTTCACTTACTAAGTTATCAGTACTTCAGTTTATGTGTAGGGACCCTATTCATGCTACTGCTGAAGTGAAGTGATATTTTGAGCTTTATTAGTGGTTAAAAAATGACAATTTAGATACGTTTGGCTGACTGCCCCATTTACTTTCATTGTTAACTATTTGGTTGTGAAAACAAGACGGTCAAACTGGATATTACTTCAACCAACGTAACATATCTGTTGAGGGAGTTTGATTCATGGTGAAATAGACTCTGGTTCATGTTGCTCTGAACTGTCAGTTTAAGACGTTAAATTTGACCTTTAACCTCAAACCAAAACCTCATCAGTTCGTCTCTTCGTGAGTCTAAAGGATCTTTCTCCTTCTATCACCAGACCCAAAGAACATAATAAAAAGCCTCTGCTTCTATAAATACAGACTCATGTAAAATAAAAATTATTGGAAAAAAAGCTTGAAACTGCCAGAAGTAAAGTAGCATAATTAAACAGAGCGCTACTAAACCACAGTAATCAGTAGTTACACTCAACGTCTCATCATGAAGAGCAGTAATTATTTCATGTGGAAACAAAAAGACACCGACACGTCTCAGCTTCACGTTGATGTGACGACGTTCGCTGCAACTTTTAACCTGAATCGACCAGAACGACCAAAACAAACGCTGCCAATATTCCTCCACCGAACATTTAGCACTTTTATGAGTTTACAGCAGCGACGCTGCCTGCCATATGCCACTGATACCAGTCATAAATCTATTAAGCTGCGCTGCGATTACATCCTTCAGTTTTTCTGTTGTTTTTCTGTCTTCAACCTGGCAGCTGAAGACGAGAGGATACGAGTAAGAATGTCAGCAATAAAAAGAGAAACTAGAAAAAAAAACAGAAACGGCCGCAGGCGAGATAAAAGCTCTCTTGGCTGCAGCGACGCTCTGACCTGCTGCGCCTGCGACTTCAACGTGGAAATATTTAGAAACAGCAGATTTTTCAGCCGTTTGTCTTCACTGACTCGCAGACAGAAACAAAGAGTTGGATCTGCTTTATTTTTACAGAAAGATAATTAGATGCTCCTGTACCTTCAGCAAAAAAAACAAAAATAACCCTGACATCATGCTTCACGCCGACCCGGTAATCAAATGAGTCAACGGGAAAGAATGTGAACACGTCTAATGATGGAAAAGAAGAGTTTCAACACACGTTTCATCTGGACGACGTCGATGAAACGAAGTTTCACATCAGTGCATCACAGACGCAGCAGCTTGTTTGTGAACATCAAACTCTTAAACCGATTTTCATTTTTCTGTCGACGTGAAAGAAAAAGAAAACGTGTTTTTTTGTTGTTTTTACTGATGTGACTTCCACTTTCCCACAGGTGCAGTAACAGGTGGAGGTCGCCAGCGCGGATGGCGTGGAGGGAGGGAGGAGCGGGGGGGTCGGGCGGCGGTGGTGGTGATGGGGGGGGGGTTATGGCGGGATCATCTTCCGCCCAGCTGCTGATGCCCTGTTATCCCCGAGCCATTCATCACGGCTCGCTGAGAGTCAGATATGTGCTGCCCCCATAAACCACCGGCCCCCTCCACCTCCACCTCCACCTCCCATCAGCTCCCAGCATTCCTCACTTTCCCTGTGGATCGCCGCCGCTGCTGATAGCTATCACCCCTCACCCCCCTTCTCTCCCTCCCCTAAAAACACCCACCCACCGTGTGTTTGTGTGTATTTGCAAAGCTGGTTTGAATCCGTTTCAAGAACTTGACCACATTTCACTGTGTGTGTGTGTGTGTGTGTGTGTGTGTGTGTGTGTGTGTGTGTGTGTGTGTGTGTTCTCTGCACCACAGTCGGCATCTTTAAATTCACCACAAACTGAACTAAAAAGGACAAGAAAGAGTTTTATAAAGTTACAGCTCCTCCTCTGAGGTTAAAGGCGCTTCATGTATATGTAGGTTTTTTTGCTAACGCTACGTAGCTAACATTAGCGCTGCAGTCCAGCGTCAAACTTTATTTCTTTACTCAACAAAATCTTTCCCCAGACGTGGAAAACAACACAGAGTTTAACGTCTACTGATGTCAGCATGCTAACCAGCTAGCCTCAGTAGCATCCAGACTGCAACAGTGGCTGCAGCTCAGATATTAGCATGCTAACAGCTAACCCTGGTAGCATCCAGCGCTGATCTAACTTAACAACAGTGTCTACAGCTCTGAGGTTTTGATGCTAACTTTGTGGGTATGACTCCAAAGTTAGCAAGATATTAGCCCCTGTAGCATCCAGTCTGCAACAGTGGCTGCAGCTCTGAAGTTAGCATGCTAACCAGCTAGCCCTTGTAGAGTCCAGTCTGTTCACTGTTGTATTATAATCCTGCAACATTACTTGCAGCCCAGAAGTTAGCATGCCAAGCTACTAGCCTATGTAGCATCCAGCGCTTTTATGAGAATGTATTATAACCCAACAACACCGGCTTCAGCTCTGAAGTTAGCATGCTAAGATATTAGCCCCTGTAGCATCCAGTCTGCTCAGTGTTTGTATTACGACTGTATTTTAGAAGTTGACAACTCATGTCACCCAGAGTAAATGTAAATAAAGCCGTCACCTCTGAAGTAATAATTTAACTGATGTCTCTTTTGGATGATTTGTTTATTTTGGGATCATGATAATGATGCAGAGGAACAGAAACTTGATGCTGATCTACTGCAACAAACATTTAGAGAAGTAAACAACATGCTGGTAAAAGTGTTTGCAACCTGTCATAAACGGTGTAAAATACCCAGAAACCAACAGAACTCAACCCACATTGTTTGTTGTGGACACCGTGTACAAGCAATAAAGTTCATGCAGCCATGTTGAAACTAGTCCTTAATACAAAAGAAAAGCCTACACACACTCACTCACTCACTCGGTGTTATGACAGAGTTCCTCGGGAGTGTGCTCGCTGTTTGCACACAACCGAAGCGTTAGCTCCTGTATGTGCTTGCCCTTTGACAACAGATTCAGCAAATAACCATCGAGGAGACGGAGGTGATCGGTCGGTCGCTGCAGCAGCGCTGACGGATGTGGAGGTTAAGTAAGGATGAAGTCATGAGGATGAAGACGACCGAGGCTCAGATACACGTATTGACGAAGCGCTCGGCAGTTAACTTCATGTCACTATTGATCAGGTGATTCAAGAGATTGATCGGGTCGATGTTGATGGATTAGAGGAGGAACGAGGTAACGACTGGTTCTCAGCAGCACAGATGATAAACAACTTTGTGTTTTAGATGTAATCCTCCAGTTTTAAAGGAACAAAATGTAAATAAAATAAGTCTATTCATAAAAATCTGCTCCATCACATGATAATTTGTCATAAAACTGCGGGTTAGTCATCGTTTCATTCAGTTCATAAGTCTCAAACCACAAGACGACTCGTTAAAGTCGATGTAGTGAACAAGTTCGTAAGTCAGTGTACGATGAAAACTACAAGGAGTCAAAGGTCAGAAGAAACAAGCAGCAGGTCGTGTTTCAGTGTTTAGCTCAAGGACAAACTGAACCTGAGACCACAGACCAACCTGTCTGCAGCAGATAAACAACCTCTTCAACAGGATCAACAGGACTCGTGCAGGTTGTTCACCAGAGAACAATCTTCTCAAAAAGAAATTAATCACTTTACAGAGTCATAAAAACAGGGTCGTAAATCACAAACAGCAGCAGAGGCAGCTGTTGTGCAGAGGTTTACTAACTGGAAGAGAAACGATGTCATTTAGGTTTGTTGCTGTCAGTTAAATTAAATGGGACAACATTTGCATTTCCCACCAAAAATATAAATGCAAAGTTTGAGTCCTCTAATGTTGACCCGGTCCAGGTCCTATTGAGCTGTATCAGGACCTCAGGTCCAACCAGGTCAAGTCTGAACCAATGCACCAACTTTCTTTGCATCATTTTGACCTAAAATAGACTAAAACGTCGAGGAAAGAGCAACATTTGTGTTTCCCACCAAAAACATAAATGAAAAGTTGGAGTTTTACGATGTCGACCTTCAACTAGATTCAAACTAGAGGTTTAATCCAATGCACCAACTGTCTTTTACATCTTTTTGACATTAAATAGGTTTTAAAGATGTGAAAAGAGCAATGTTTGTGTTTCCCGCCAAAAATATAAATGCAAAGTTGGAGTCGTCCAAATTCTACCTCCGTCTGGGCCTTACCAGGTTGTAGCAGGACTGAGGTTTAAACCAATGCACCAACTTTCCTCATCTTTTTTAAGCATTTTTAAGCAAACAGCAACATTTTGTCAGCAGAGGTCGACCCGCTGCTGCAGCGACCCCGGCCCGTCCGGTTCTTACCGTGTTGTAGCAGGACTTCTGGTCCGACCCGGTGAAGTGATACGGATCCACCGTGTTGCACCTCTGCATGTACATCTTGAACATGTTGTTGATGTGTTTCAGAGACATGATGCAGACGGCGGAGTTGGGCGTCGGCTCCGGCGAGTTGTGTTTTCCTCGAGCGAAGGCGGCGAACAGCACGTCGTCGCCTTCCTCCACCTTCAGCTGCTTCTGCAGCTCCACGTCATTTCCCACCTTGGTGACGTGAGCCGCCTGCAGGATGTTGAACACCTTCACGTCGTCCGTGGAGCGTCGACGCCGTTTGTCGGTGCTGATGCACTCCAGCGGCATCTCGACGTAGCGGCGGATGACCAGGTCGGAGGAGCACATGCGGACGATGCGGGTGTGGTAGGCCTGAGAGTCGCGACTCACCCGCTGCACCGTCAGGAAGTAGGTGAAGGGTCCGCTGTGGAAGGAGTAGACGTAGCGGAGGTAGTAGTTTCCACGCAGCGACGGGATCAGATCCATGAACGAGTGGTTGGAGAAGAAGGTGAAGCCGTTTTGACTCGTCTTCATCTTCCTCAGAGAGATGGTGTGAGCGTGTGTGGCGCCGCCTGGTGTCGAGTCCAACCCGGGGATTTCTGAGTTCCCAACGAAAAACTTGATGACGTTGCTCTCGACGTTGAGAACCTGTGACCCCGACGGACTGACGACGACGTCCGAGTCGCTCGGTTGACCTCTGCCTGGCCTGACCTTGTCTGCGAAGCAGTAAACCTCCTCGTTGACGGTTTTGGGGCTGATGTCGTCGTCCAGGACGTGACGTCGACAGACGCCGTTATCCGCCGAGCCGCAGCTGTACAAACCTTTGTCGTAGATGTTCTCCACCACCAGGGCGATGTTGTGGTTGTCCACCCGGCTGCCGTTGACCACGCCGCCCCTCGCCCTCTGACCACACGTCTCGTTGGCGAGCAGCGGCCCGGTGCGGTACTCCGACAGCAGCGTGAGGTTCGGCGCCAACGCGTAGATTCGGTTCACGGCTCCGACGTAGATGATCCCGTCCAGCGTCACCATGTTCTGGATCGGGAAGTCGGCGGTGAACGTCGGCAGCTCGTAGACGACTGACAGGTTGAGTTTGTTGGTTTCTGGTGATTTATCGCAGTGGCCCCGCGTCGTCGGCAGGAACGCGGCCCAAAGCAGCAGGACGGCGTGAAACGAACCCAGTTTCATCCTGTTCCACAAATAAAACACACGAGACATGAGTCGGTTAAAGACCTCAGAGCATTCATCAGAGATGTCCGGGAGGAGGTGATGGAGCGAATGAATGAAAAGAAACAAGAGAATCGTTGAAAACCAGAGTTTACTCAGACATGAGGCTTTATGGAGTCAGAGATTTAATATCATCAACACTGCTGCTGCTGAATCTGCAGCCAGCGTTTGTGCTGCGCTGCGAGTGACCACAGCTCAAAGGGCGAAGCAGTGAATCACCCACAGGGACTAAGTTTAGACGAGCAAAGCCCCAAAGGGACGAAAAGGGAGGGAAGAGATAAACTCAATTAAAGCAAAAAAGAGAAGGGAGAAGGGAGAAGAGGTGGGAGGGACGAGTCCTGTGATGATAAATAACCTCAGAGACTAAATGGTTAAATGGAAATCCACTGGGAGATGCTTTTAGAGGAGGAGGAGGAGGGACACACCGCAGCATTTGCAAAATGTGAAATGTGTGTTTGCATGTTTCCTCCATTTAAATGTGGTTTTCACACACAAACCAGACACAAAGTAAAAACATCCACAACAGGAGGCTCGAGTTTTTTATCCAAAAACCACAGAGATGAAGCTCTAAAGTTAACTCCGGCTGATTTATCAGGTTTTGTTTCTAAGTGAAGCTCAAATGAGGAAACAGAAATGAAAAATAAATAAAAACATATGAGTTGGTGCAAAAGATCGTGACGCGTTGTTCAGATGAGTATCGACTTGAACTGATGAGTAATAAGATGAGGACGCGTCGCTGCGCACCTGCACCAAGAGAAAAAATACTTTTCTGTTTTTGTTCCAAAAGACAAAAGGCGGCGGGAAACAAGTGAAAATGTTTTCAGTTTGAGAGGAAAATGAGTCAGAGAATAACACGCACAAATGGGAAGTTGGCTGAAAAGAAAAAAAAACATTTAAGCGTTTGTGAAGAAGAAGAAGAAGAAGAAGAAGAAGAAGAAGAAGAAGAGGTCGAGGATCAGAACATCTGCGCATCTGAAACCAAATGTGATGAAATAGAAGAAATAAACTCACCTGTTTGTTTCTGTCGCTTCAAATCATATTCAACTGATCTGAGACAAAACTGCTTTTACTCTTTTACTCTTTTACATCCAGACCGACGCGGATTTATCAGCTCCAACTTTCTTCTCCTCGTTTCTTAAATCAGGATAAAAACCTGTGATTATTATTTTATGTTTTTCTTCTTTTATAATCTCGACCAGTTTGTAAATCGCAGCTCAATCTGAACCGCAGCTCAGCTCAGTTCAGACTGACTCACTTCATCCACGCTGCGCCGCTCGTGGCGCGTAAAGCTCCGCCCACCTCCTCCAAAAAAATAAAAAATAAAAAAATCCTCCTCGTGACGCATCCAGGTGCCTCCTCGAGCTCAGGTGAGACCGGAACGAAAACACAGAGAAACAAACTATAATTAGAAGAAAGGAAAAAGAAACGTTCAGGTTTAATTGGTGTTTTATGTTTCACTTTTTGTTTATTTTACTTTAATTTACTTTAATCTTTTTATTTTAAATGTGTCACTTGAGAATTTATTCATCATCAATTAAGTAAAAATAGAAAATCAACGTTTGATGATTGATTTTTATTTATTTTGTTTATTTTAATTTGCTTCAGTTTAAATCTTATTTTTTTAGAGGTAAATTTGTGTAACTTTGTTTTTATGTGAATTTTATATAAAACAGTTTATTTTATTTATTTGTCATTTTTAAGTAAAAAATATTTATTCAAAATAGAACATTTTATGTTTTAATTTAATGGTTGTTGTCACGAGGATTTATTCATTATTCTTTAAGTAGAAATGTCAACTTTAGGATTTTATATTGATTCATTAAAACAGATTCAATCTTTTGTAAAACTTCTTGTTCTTTGAATAAAAATGATGATGACTGGTCTGGTTGATGTTCCTGTTTCTGTCTTAAATCACTTATTTATTCTCTTTGAGAAGCTGAACAAGTGTCTAACTTGACCCTGGATGAAGGTCGATGTGAAGTCAAGTTAGTTTCTTGTGCTGCAGCTCGTTGTGACTCAGTCGAGTTAAAACGGCTCATTCAGCCGTTACAGAGGCTAAAACCAACTGTGCCTCAGCCATGAATCACAGCAGCAGCACAACAAATTCCTTTGTCCCACTTCCTGAAAGGAGGTCGAGTGTGTGAAGACTGGAAACGCTGATAACAGGAGGAGGTCACGGTGACGGGAGGTGAAGGTGAGAAGACGCTTTCTCCTCAGACTCAGACGAGAAGAGTCTGACTTTCATTAAACCTTCACTCATCTTGTCTCGTACGAGAAGAACGAAGGTTCAACGAGGAGACGACAAGTGTCTTCAAGAGTCTGGACGAGAGACGTCTCCTCAAGCTGCTGAGACAAAAGTTCACCTTCATTTACAGTCTGAACATTTACAACGTTTCTGAAGCACAAACATTTAGTTCAACTTGTTGCAGAAAGTTTTTCATTTTTAATAAAAAAACTCTCGAGTTTATGAAACTTTGTAAGATCGTCAGTGAAGTTTGATGATTCTGTGTTTCATGTGTTTAATGTTTAATGTGTTTAATGGGGTGTGTCACACACACAGGGTGTGTGTGTGTGTGTATGTGTGTGTGTGTGTGTGTGTGTGTGTGTGTGTGTGTGTGTGTGTGTGTGTGTGTGTGTGTGTGTGTGTGTGTGTGTGTGTGTGTGTGTGTGTGTGTGTGTGTGTGTGTGTGTGTGTGTGTGTGTGTGTGTGTGTGTGTGTGTGTGTGTGTGTGTGTGTGTGTGTGTGTGTGTGTGTGTGTGTGTGTGTGTGTGTGTGTGTGTGTGTGTGTGTGTGTGTGTGTGTGTGTGTGTGTGTGTGTGTGTGTGTGTGTGTGTGTGTGTGTGTGTGTGTGTGTGTGTGTGTGTGTGTGTGTGTGTGTGTGTGTACCAGAGGGGTGTGTCTGTGGTGAAGACGAGGATGAAGATGTGGTCGACATGTTGAGTAGAAACCTTGATGTGGTGAAACAGACTGAAGGAACGATGAGCGTCTGACGACCACAACACCTGCAACACAACGACGACGACAACAACAACAACAACAACAACAACAACAACAACAACATCATCATCAACAACAACAACAACAACATCAAGCTGTTTGAGCTTCATTCTTCTTTAAATCTACTGAAACATCATGAATCTGACTGGTGACGGCTCCATCTGCTGGTGGGTCAGTGGAACATGTGGTGACTTGATCATCAGAGATTTATGATATTTAACGGCTGAATCTTTATGTATCGATTGATTATAAGATCAGTTTATTGATTGATTATAAGATCAGTTCATGTCTCGTTTTAAGTAAAACAAACGTTCAGTTTGATTTAATCAACTAAACATTTATCAAATCTTTACTGGATCTGTTTTATTTAACAGAGTAGAAATGGAAATTAGACATAAATCAACTGTATCATGACAGATTTACGTCTGACGTTGACGTTTTATATTTGAATATTGATGTATTCATTCATTATAAGATCAGTTTATATCTTTGTTTATAGAATAAAACAAGTGTGTTGTTATTTTCCAGATCAGGTCAGTTTTTCTTTAACTTCATCATCAGATTGATCACGTTTGGGTGTTTTTTCTTCTGTTGTTAGTTCAGGTAAACAACATCTTGGACGTGAAGCAGTTTAATCCTCTAAAACCTGTTTCCGCTGCAGTTTATTAATCAGCCTCAGGTCGACAGAAACGCTGCTTAACTGCTGAGCAGGACAGTAAAGTGTGATTGACGCTGCAGGTCCTCAGGGTTGTTTTCATCCTGCAGATGGACTCTTCATCCCTTTAACTCTGGGACGTAGCGGTGATTAACTGTGAGCCGCCTCCGTCGCCGTGAGCTGGATCGTTACCGTGGTTCATAAAAAGGTGACGTGAAACCAGGAGGAGGATGTTTACGGGGTCACGTCTTAATGAGAGAGCACTTTTAGTGTCTGCTGACGGAGATTCACGAGTGTCGCAGGGATCACGATCAATGTTTGGCTGCTACAACGTTTCAGACTGAAAAGACTTGATTGAAAGTGTTGATTAAAACCTCGTCTGTCTTAGTGCAACACTGAGTTAATCTCATCTCCAAGTGTAAAACGTGGTAAATCTGTAACGTGATTCGAATCAAATCTATCTCGATAAAAACTTTGATTTTATTCTGTAAACCTTCATTTTAACTCTTTACAGTTTCAGGAGCATCAGTAGTTTCAGTTGGATTTTTATTTTTGAGGAATAAAACATGACTTTAGTTTGTGTTCAGAGATTTTCACAAAGAAGTGAGTTGGTGAATTCATCCTGAATAAAGTTGAGTCGTGTTTATTAAAGTGACAGAGCAACATGAACCAGAGTCTATTTCACCATGAACACGAGTCAAACTCTCCTCAACAGATATGTTACGTTGGTTGAAGTAATATCCAGTTTGACGTCTTTTGTTTTCACAACCAAATAGTTAACAATGAAAGTAAATGGGGCAGTCAGCCAAACGTATCTAAACTGTCATTTTTAACCACTAATAAAGCTCAAAATATCACTTCACTTCAGCAGTAGCATGAATAGGGTCCCTACACATAAACTGAAGTACTGATAACTTAGTAAGTGAACCCAGAGTTTATTAAAAACACTGTTTTACAAGACTTACCCAAGGTCTGGTTTTATAACAACTGGTGATGAAGGTTGTTCCACATCAGCAGATTCATCATTTTCATGAACAACACGATGTGAGAAAAATGATGAATCTGCTGATGTGGAACAACCTCCATGTCGTTCTGACATCGTCTCTGGAGGAAAACGTCTTTAGTTTAGTTTGATTTTCATTGGTTGGTTTTGTTGGTTGAGTTTAAACTAGTTTGAGATCTGGTGTCGATCAGGGATCAATTATAAATCCTCTGAGTTTTACTGTGATGTCATGACTTTTACTGTGATGTCATGACCCACTTGTTTGTTTTTCTATATCATTGACACAAAACACAAAATATTTCTTGATTTGTACTTTTATCACATAAAACTGAAACATTTCAGTCTGATAAAGTTTTGAGTGAATCTGAAAGCAAAAGTAAAACTGACAAACTTCAGTTGGTTTTAAAACAGAAATTAAATTTAAATCATGAGTTTGTTTCTTGTTTCCAGCAGTGATATTCTTTTATAAAAACACACGTCGTTACCTTTTGCTAGCGTCCGTCTTGAAGGTAACTCTCTGTATTTTAACGTCTGCAGACACATCGGTGTTCACATCTTCCATTACCTGTGAGTCAGATAACGACGCTGTTGATGAAAACCAGAGGAAACTAAAAGATGACAATCTGTCACATCACAGGAAATGGTCAGTGCAGCAGACGGACGACGAACACGTCAATAACGTGTCGTATCAGCAGATCAGAGCAGCTCATATATGAAGTCGCGACGCTGCTTATTATGAATAAAATTACAAAGGAACTGAATCTGCTTTTGTTTTTTAACTTCATCTCTGATCGTAAAAACAAAAACAAAAGATGTTTCAGTGACTTAAACGTCTCTGAAGATGCAGAATTAATATTTACAGCTGGAAAAATAAAACAACTGTAACATGTTTTATTCATTTTATAGTTATGAGTCATGATAATAAGATGTCGGTAGTGTTCATCCATCTTGAGCAAAATATCTCAGGAACAGTTTGAAGGAATTTCCTCAGATTTAGTAGAAAACTTCACTGAACATGTTTAAGTCTGGTGGTCAAAGGTCAAAGGTCAAGCTCACAATGATATGATGAAAAAATCCAAATTAAATATGAATAAAAAACCTCAACAACTCAAACTTTAAAAACGTTCATGTTGTTCTGGTGAACATAATATCTCTGGAACAGTTTGAGGAAATTTCTTCAAATTTGGTGGAAAACGTCACTTTAACTCAGGGGTCAACATGTCAAAATTTAGTGACAAAAGGTCAAAGGTTAAAGTTATTATGACCCAATAAAACATGCAAATTAAATACGAGCAGAAAAACTAAAAAATGTTTGGTTTATTTCCGTCATGTTCTTGTGAGCAAAATATCTCAAAAACAGTTTAAGGGGAATTTCCTCAAACTTAGAAGAAAACTGAACTTGAAGTTGAGCATATTACAATTTTTTAGCCAAAGGTCAAAGGTTAAGGTCCCAGAGACACATTAAAAACCTCAAAAATGTTTTGATTCACCTCCGTCTTTTTGAACATGATATCTCCAGACTTGTTTGTCAAGATTTCCTCAAAACTTGGTAGAAAACTTGTGGTTGAACATATTAAAACTGGTGACCTTTGACCTTTGGTGGCCAAAGGTTAAAGTCATTATGACCTGGTGAAAAACATACTAACATAATTAAATATCACCATGAAATCTTTGAAAAAAGTTTTGATTTACGTCCTTTCTTGTGAACATGATTCCTCCAGAATGATTTGTCAAGATTTCTTCAAACTTGGGACAAAACATGTTGAAATTTGGTTTAATCTCGTCTTGTTAAACAGTTTACAGGAAACTTTGAGGAGCTCTTCAACTGTTTATCTGTCGGAGCTTCGACTAAAACAAACGGTGAAGTGGCGCTGAATGTTTCCTCAAACCAACTGTGCTGGTTCTTCTTCTGTCTGTGTTAATGTTTACTGATAAAACTGATCCACACTCAGACGGTTGAACTCGATCCTGTTTCTTTTGAGTCTCGTGATTTAACAAAAGACAGAAGTCTTTAACTTCAACTTCGACCGTAGGAAACGACAGGTTGTTGTCAGTTACAAACACGACAATCGTCCTGTTTCTAGAACAAAAGCTTCTGTGTCTCAGTTCAACACAACGTCACAGTTTTTAACCGACGGCTTCAGAAACCGCATCAGTGAGAAGAGAAACAGAAGAAACAGACGATGAGACAGAAACAACGAAGGAAAATGTCACAGATCCGACCTGTAAAGATTTAAAGATTTATTTAGTGTTTCTGAAAACACATGTGTAAAAAGTTACAGGTGAGTTTAAAGAGACGTCGACTGAACCAGGTGTGTGAACATCTGTAAAGATCAACCTGGTCTCCTTGAGTCATCACTGTCAGAGGAAACAGCTGAGTGTGTGTGTGTGTGTGATTTAACAGTAAAATGTGGTGAAACTATAAAACAAAAAGTGAAGTTTGTTTCTTTTCTGCTCAGTCGCGTTTTATATTTCATCATCCTGATGTTTTATTTCTGTAACTCTGATTCCTTCGTCTCTGACACAAAGATTAAAAACCAACAATTATCAGTTGATTCTTATTTTGTTTTGTTTTCAGTTTTTCTGATCAGAGTCGACGTCCTGCAGGTGAAACAACCTCTGAGTCATCGGGTCAAACTGGGACAAACCAGCTTCAGTTTCCCTCAGGGTTTGTTTGTTAAGACCAAATAAAGACGCTGTGAGTGTGTGTGTGTGTGTGTGTGTGTGTGTGTGTGTGTGTGTGTGTGTGTGTGTGTGTGTGTGTGTGTTCAGCTCCTGCTCATGGTCGAATCAGCAGCAACAAAAACTTTACAAACGAGCTTCAGTCTGTGTTTAAAGAGGAAATATTTGCTGATAAATCAATAAAAAGTGAGAATAAAAAGTTTGAACTTTGCTTCTGTTTCATTTGTTTTATTCTAATATTCATTGATCATGTTGAACGAACTCTTTGTGGCTGAAGCTGTAAATCAATGATTTACTGACAAAAGTGATTTAATTCATCAGATACGGTCGATGTCAAAGATATAAAAGAAATAAAAAGTTCACACTGTTTCTGTTAACATGTCGAGTTTTAGTGAAGTTAAATAAATAAGAACAAGAGAAATAAATTCAGACCTTTTTGTTTCTTTGATGTGAAACATGATCGATCAAATTCAGTGTCAACATCAACATTTATTCATTCTTTAAAAAGGAAATAATATAAAACTATAAATCTCTCTCTTTACTTTTGTAATATTTTTTTTCTTTTTATTTTTTAGTTATAGTTTTTTTTTTTTAACTTTTTCAGTTTTTTATTTTTAACTTATTTTTTTAATTGCTAAGTTTTGTCTTTTTTTTTTTTTTTTTTTAGATTTTTTGTGTTTTATTTTTATGTATTATTTTTTTATTAAAGATTTATTTCATTCTTAGTTTTTTTTTTTTAGCTGTTTCCCTGATGTTTGATCATTTGATAATTTTAAACTGGTGAAACTGTTAATAAACTTTAGTTTATTAACAGTTTAATCTTAAAATAACTAGTGAATGAAGCTGTAAATGTAAAGGAGGAAATCTGTCTGAAATGGACGTTAAAATTAAGTTACAGCAACAACAACAACAAAAATTGAGCCTTTTAATGAGGCGTTAATGAGTTAACGCCTCATCTCAGATTAAAACAAACTAAACACAAAAGGATCATTAAAGTCAAACCTGACGTCTTCGTCCAAACAAACCTACAGATCATCTGTGACGTCAACACGTTCTGAATCTGTCTCTGCTGATGTGATGAGAAACATCTGCTCCAGATGTTAAAGTCTCACCTGTTTGGTGTTTGAGTCAGTTTGACCCGAGGACGAGAACAGAGACTCAACGTCATCACGTTTACATCATGTTTGTTACATCTGGTCGAAGCTGAGCTGCTGCTGTGTGATGATTCACATCATAAATCAGCCTCATCTCATAAAAACATCACCGCTCGTTATCTATGTCGCTGAGCATCAGTCTGTTCAGAGTCGAAACGAGAGGAAATCAAAGTCACACAGACTTTAACGCTCAACCTTTGACCACATTTTAACTCGTTCATCTGTGAGTTCAAACAAACATTTATAAAAACTGGATAAATTACACTGATGCAGAGAAATGTCATAAACCAGAGCAGGATGAGTGGACATGAAGCTCCTGTCTCCTGTTTCCTGTTTCCTGTTTCCTGTTTCCTGTCAACATCAGCTGTGAAAACATGAGTTGATAGTTTGAATCAAAAGTTCAGTCCAATGACACCTGGTGGTCAGGTCGGAGAATACACAGCAGCCTTAAAACTAATTATTTCAAACTATTAGTCGTTGACTTGAACTTGAAACAACAACTGAATATGGAGCTGACCAGACCACCAGATCACCAAAGCATTATGGGTAGTGGCGGCCAACTACACACAGCCTCGAGCTACAGTCAACTCAGATGATTAAATTAAAATGTTTCTAGACATTTCACCTCTTTCATCAAACACTCACAGCTTCATTCTGGTGCGATAGAGATGCTAAACGTTAGAGATGTTACAGTTGCTAAGGGTTACAACATGGTGCTACTTCTCGACACCGTCTTGGACTTTTTGTAGCTGCGGCCAGTTTCCAGCCACCAATCATCTTCCACCTGGGAGATCCTGCACCAATCAGAGCGGAGGGAGGAGTCCGGTCGCTTAGGACACAAGAACAATACAGATACACACTTGCACAAATCATACGTGACAGTCTTGACACTAATGTCCAACCTGAAACTAACTTCAGCAGGTCTCTGACCGACTCTTTGTGATAAACAGTATCTGGTCATGTGGTTTCAACCGGCAGCAGCTGTGACCTCTTTTATCTGCTGTGGTCACTAAAATACCTCAAATCCATCAGAGCTGAAGTGATGAGATCTCAAACATCCGCGGGTCTTTAGGAGCTGGACTCGTCCACAAACTTCTTCCTCTTTTCTTCTTTTCTCATCGTGATCAAGCTGTGAAGGTTCACGACTTTCAACTGCAAACTGCAGCTAAAAGCTGCTAACACGCGTCATCTGTAGCAACAGGTTAGCTTAGCGTCGCTAGCTCACCTGTCAACACAACTGATGTCATCTACCCAGAATGCATTGCGAATGCTAAATAATGGCTGCCTCCGTAGATGAAGCTGAGGATTTTCTAAACAACTAAAATGTCGTGTGTGTAACTGTTTTTTTGTAGGAGACGACACGTCAGACCAGACGGGTCATTTTAAAACATCAGTGTTGTTGTTCAAATGTTTACACATTAAAACAACTAGTTCAAATGTTTCATATGAATTTGTCTCAAATTAAAGAAAACTAAGTTGAGTATTTTAACCATGGTCATCTGGCGCACTCTGGTGGGAAAACACCAAACATGCTGAGGACCAGGAGGAGGAGAAGCTGTGTTGCTCAGTAACTTGATCTGTGATGGTAAAGTGGTTTTGCTCAGATCAAACATTGTCCTGTAACTTGTCTGCTTGGTTTATTTCATATGAACTTATTTCATCAGCCTCATCCTGTGGTCAGATAAAACTCTCCTCGTACAGGAAACTGATCAACGCGTCAGACGTGACATTTCAGAGAAACAGATCAACTGTTAAACGTCTTAAAGTTTGTGGCGATGACTTGAAGTCACGTCCATTCAACCACAGATGTGTCGCCCTAATGAACTTTAACATATAAGATAAACAGAGTCAGTGTTTGTTCGACAGTCACCAGGAGACTTCGGAGCATCATGGCTGCAGTCACAGAGCTCTGCTTCCTGCTGTTTGCTCTCATCACCAACCTCCACGCAGACGAACCGCTGTACGTTTATGAGGAAATGGAGATTCACTACTTCAGTCCCCCCAGCGACACCAGCCTCTGTCTGATCTCCAGGTTTGTTGGTGAGGAGAAGCTCGTCCTGTGGAACAGCTCTGACCTCTTGTCTGAGAACTCAACGTTACCTGAAGACCTGAAACGACGACTGTTTGCTTACAACTCGAGGAATATTTCTCTTTATGTGATCAGGAACATTTTCAGACTCTGGCCTTTACCAAGAGCAGTGCTGGACTGACGGTTACGTCTCATTTGAGAGAAACACAAGTCTGATGGTTTGTGGTTAGTGGATGAGATTTATGAGTTAGTGAAGCTGGGAGAAAAAAGAGGGCTGTTATGTGATCGATCATCTGATAATCTGACGGTCCAGTGGTTCAAGAGGGACTATGGAGATGGACGTGGACGACAACGATGGAGGAGAGTGTCTGAGGACAATTTGACATCAGTGTTGGACGATGTTGAAGGAAAAAATACATCGACTTTTCAAGTGTCCGTCATCATAGCAACAGCCTTCATAGATTATCAGTGTCTGATGATGAACCAACAACAGTGTGTTAGTGGACATGGTTTTTGGAGACTATACACCGAGGTAATGTACGGCTCAGAGGGACAGACGCTTGTGTCGTGTCCGTTCAGAGACGACCAGACTGTAAACTGGGGTGAACATAACTTACCAACAAGTGAACAAACAAACGACTCATTGATATTTCAATCTGTGACATTAAATGACTCAGGAGTTTATCGCTGTGAAAACACATTTTTTTAATTCATTTTATTGATCGTGTGTCCAGAGTTTGATCCAGCGACTGTGGAGCTCTTCTCAGAGGGAGACAACGTCACTCTCACATGTAGAGATAGTTGGGGAGAGGACAGGAAGAACCACTGGTTCATGAGGTCAAACAAAACAGGAGGCAGAGTCTTACATTTCTCCACAGACACATTGAACATGTTTGTCTCTGAACAACAGCCTGGTTATCTCTAATGTGTCACTGGAAGACACAGGAGAGTACTGGTGTGCTGTTACCGGTCCAGGTCTTCGGTGTTTGTCGACCAGTAAATACATTGTGCGGTACCAGCAGCCCGTTGGTTTTTACTCCACCTTCTATGTGGTGAGATGCTCAGTGCTCAGTGGTCTGCTGCTGATGCTCTGTGTGGCTGTGGCTGCTGTGAACCACAGGACCAACAGACGGCAGTTTCCAGCTCACACTCACACTTAACTCCTGGATTTTCACTGTGATTCATCAACGGCTCCATCACCTTTTACATGAGTAAAGATGTTTGTTGTTGTTGTTGTTGACTCTGGTGATGACAGGATCACTGCTCTGAGCTGCAGCCTGGACCCTGAGGACGGGAGTTTTATTGTTCTGATGTTTTCATGTAAATATAATAATGTCTCTTATATGTGAAGGAGCCTGAGTTACATTTTATACATGTATGATTGTTGTATTTTATACACTTTAATATTGTTGTGAAGCAGCAGACTGGAAATATGAACCAACGCTTTAATGCTCTGATTGTGATTTTAATGTCATTTTAAAAAACCATTGATTGTGTTTATGTGTTAAACTGTATTTTACAATCAATTAAAGGATGTGATGTGACTGTTTCATTACTGAGTTTTATTTCCTGATACTTGTTAGACACAGTTTCCTGTTGACACTAAATGAAGGTTACATAAAGACAGAAAGATTACTGAGGTCACTTTACTCACATTTACATTATTTTTCTTTCATTTGCAACTGAAACTCATATAAAACAACATGATATATAATTATTCTAGATATATTTATTTATTCATGTTTAAGATACAAATAAATCCTAAATGTTTAACCTCAGTACTTCTCTTTATATTCAGTGAAGGATTTATATTTATTTTTCTGGAAACACATTTTAACCAGCGCGGCGCCATATTGTGAGTGGCACATGGTAAACTAATACAACTAAATGTGGAAATTGTTTTTTTCTTTTTTCTTCTTCATTGAAGTTCTAATATTGAATATTGAATATTAAAAACTGTAATAGAATAAAAATATTTGTAAATCAAAATATTAAAACACCTCAACTGACTCTTTTTCCACGTCATGACCTCAAATTATTGGCAGCAATTTTAGTGTTTATAATTAACACATTAACACATTAACACTCCCTCCCTGTTAAACATAAATTCATTAGATAACAGGTAATAATCATTATTATTAAATAATCATAATTAATCAAAGTCAGTTACTTACATCGTGTTTCTGGTTGTGTCTTGTACCTTTTCTGTCGTCAGTTATTAAACATTAGTTGTATTAAATTAATAACTTTCTGTGTAATTAAATCATTTCCTGGTCTAATGATGTGTTTGTAGGTTTAACAGTCAGGTGACCTGAGGCTGCTCTCTCATTGGCTCAATCTAGATTCACCCTTGACCAGTCAGTGTTGTTTCACTGATAGTGATTGATCCTCATTCATATCACATCGGTCTGAGGTCTAAGAGTCACATGGTTGACGACAGATAAACAGATGAGACGAAACTTTAGAGAAAATTAATTAAAGTATTTTCAAGTTGATCTTCATGGTAATTTCAAATTCAGAGACACGTGACAGAAACATCCTACACTCTCTGAGACTCAACAATAAGAATGAAAGAACATTTAAAACTATAGTGACTCAAACATACTGTTGTATTTCAAGGTTTCTTTTCCACCAGATGAAGCTGTTGAACTGTAAAAACATTGTTACAGTTTTATATCAGAAAATATATAAGATTCAGTTTGTTCTATTCAAACTTCATTATTATTATCATTAACAACAACAACAACAACAACAACAATAATAATAATGATAATTGATGTTTGGAACTTGCTCCAGCTGTGTAATCCATCACATTAAAGGTGGCCTGTATTTATATAGTGGCCTGTATTAGTTTTTGCTAATGCTACATAGCAAATATTAGCATTAGCTGCATTAGCAGCATAAATATCAAATCAAATATAGTGTTGACATTAACAAGTGGAGCAGCACGGCAGCGCTGTGGCCTCACAGCCTTTGTCCAGGAGATGGACGGACGTTAATGTGGGAACACGTGTTAATGAGGAATATTTATGATATAATGATACAGTGATGAAGGATTTCGATTGTTAACTATTTGGTTGTGAAAACAAAAGACGATCAAACTGGATATTATTTCAACCAACGTAACATATCTGTTGAGGAGAGTTTAACTCGTATTCATGGTGATAAAGATCCTGGTTTCAACTGACACTGAACCATCACTTTAAATTTGTTGACACTAAAGTGTAAGAATCACAGACGCCTCCTGCATATTCATGCTCCACATCTTCTCTCTCAGCTCACCAGTGCTGCTAATTTAGAGACGTTGGCGAGTAGCACTCAAATGCTGACGTCCAACCCCAAAGAGCTGACGTCTAAAGATGTTACGACGAGCTCAGATCGCCAACACGCTGCTGCTGTCTCCCAACAGCACTGAGGTACGAGCTGTCAAAGGACAACAAGAAAACGATGCTGAAACTCTAAATATGATGTTTATCCTGTGTGAATGTGACAGAACGTCAGGGTGGCAGCTGTGGCCACTGTCAGTCAGCTGCTAAACACCAGCGCTCCAGACGAAACAGAGGAAGACGGCGCCACTTCAGGGTAAAACTCAACATGAACCTGACTACAAATCTCTCTGTGATCAAACCAAAACGCTGACGCGTCTTTCTACCTGTACTAAGGTTGTAGAGCGTGAACTACAACCTGCTTTCATCCAAACCAGCTGTGTTTCCTCTGACTTGTAGCAGTTACGTTGATCCATTAACAGTCAAGGGACTGTCTACAAAGTTCAACACCAAAGAGAGATACCGCCAAATTATTTAATAACTCTCCTCTGATACACTGTAGTGTCTCCACATCCACTTCACAAATAGTTAGAGATCAGAGTAGAGCTGCTGTTCCTCCGAACAGAGGACATCTGATCAGGACGCCTCCTGAGGGAGAGGACACCCTGGGAAAGACCCAGGACACACTGGAGAGTCTGGGTCTCGAGGCTGGCCTGGGACCGCCTCCGGTCCCCCCAGAGATGTTGGTAGAAGAGGCCAAGGAGAAGAGAGTCTGGGCCTCAGTCCTGAGGCTGTTGACCCTGTGACCCACTGGATGAAGACGAAGACAAAGAAAATAGTTTTTGTATTTTTAGTTAGATATTGAATTTGTTGTTCTATAACATTACCCTTTTTAAATGTGAGATGTTTAAGTTTTTATTACTGAAAATCTGGTTTTATTTCTATGTTAAATGTTCTATCAAAGAAAAGCTCATTAGAAAAAAAAAAATTAAAAAATGGACGCGTTTGTATTTGAAACTAAATTAAAGTTCATGTGGTTCAACTTCTATGTTTAGGTTTGTGTCTTCAGTCTGACGCGGACTCTGGACCAGGTCTCTGTGAACCTCAGCGCCAACCTCCACACGTCTCAGTCTCAGTTGGTTCAACCCAACCTGGTGGTCCAGTCGGCTCAGATCCCGGCGGCAGACCCCCGGGGGGTCCAGTTCACTTCCCTCACAGGTCACAACACTACATCTCACCCTGCTGCTCCTCATCAGAGGATAAATTATTTAACCGACAAACGCTGACACTTGTTTTACCCTGATGAACACAGATAACGTGGTGGTGCTGCTCGGTCTGTCCTGGTCTCTGGGGTACCTGGTCCTCATCAGCAAGGGACACATTCACTTGGTCTTCAGCATTTTGTTCTGCCTCTGTACAACCACACAGGTGCCTCTTTTATTACCAGCCTTTTATATTAAGTGTCTAAAATCAACAAGAATAAAGTCGTACATTTACAAGAATAAAGATCTGTAACACGTTTTCCTTTTAGTATCGATGCTGTTGCTAATTGACATGTGATTTGATACTAATTTTTAGTATCGATTAGTTACTGAAAATCGATTTTTTTGACAGCACCATCTCTGTAAAGAGAAGATGAGTAGACATGGACTCTGACCCTCGGCGTCTGTTTGACTATTTCAGGGTTTCCAGATTTTCATCTTCTTCACAGCCAAGACGCCGTCTTTCAGAGCTGCCGTCAGCCACTCGATGGAGGCCGTCTCCTCCGTCAACATCGCGCTGCACAAATCCAAATACACTCTGTGGAAGAAGTGGAAAACGATGAGCACTGAGTCCTACAAAGACGTGAAAGACAAACCGATGTCCACCAGTCAGATGATGCAGGACTCAGATCAGGACCTGAGGACACGTCTCAGTCTCGGACCTGATGTCTGATCAGAACAGATCTAACAACATCTAACACAGACAGTGATGTTGGTGACGATCTGCTCTGGAAACACTGATGGATGCAGCTGTAACGCAGTGATGCCACACTGACACCAGGGGGCAGCATTCATTAATGATGAAGAACCCAAGTGATTGACAGGATTTACAGGAGTAAAGTATCTGTATAAACTGTATAAAGTGTATATATAATTATAATAAGGATGTGCTTTTAATTCCCACTAGAGTAGAAGAACATAACTGACCAAAAAATAAAGTAACTTGTATTTACTGTACTTAAGTATGACAAGTAATATATGAGTAAATGTAGTTCAGTGTAGAAAGTAAAAGTTGGAGTTGTTGCACTGTAAAAATTTCTCAATCACAGATTTAACAGTTTAACATCTGAGGTGTAAAAGATTCACTTTGATCCATTGGAAACATATTTATTAAATAAAATTAAAAAAAAATAAATTTATTGTCTGTTTATGTTCTCCAGGTGTACCATATCCATTTTTGCTAATGTTACATAGCAAATATTAGCATTAGCAGCATAAATGTCCAACCTCTTGTGTTGACGTTACTGAAGCTCTAAATCTAACTACAGCACCTTTAACATTTAGGATGAATCAGTCAGAAGAGAAACTTACCACAGAGTAGCATGAAGCTAGCTACTGATGCTAACTGTATCATTAGCTGTCGGGTGATGTCGTCCAGTCGTCAGTGTGAAACTAACACTGACGTCTCCGTCCTCTCTCATCCTCCTGTTATGTCTCTTCAGTTGGCTTCAGTAAAGTTTCTACTGTTTCCAACCAGGTTTTCTTTTTCTCCTGCATCTTATTTGTAATTTAAATTCACCTGCTCGACTTTATCTGTGTAATTTGGTTAAATGATGTTGAATAAAGATGGAGACACACCTGAAGACTGAAGACCTGGAAGAAGACTGACACCTGACTGGATATTTAAATTATAATGTGGCACCAACATTCAAATAACAGATAGAAACTGATCCCACCAGAAGATCAGTTATTGAAGCACAAACCTGTTCAACATGCTTGGAATAAAACTGAAACATTTCTTGTTTATGTTGTTTTTATGTTGCCTAGCAACAGCAGCAACAACAACAACAACACACATACAGGAGATAAATTGTTATAAAAGGTAAAACATGCTCCTTCTACTACTCAGGTCGTGTGACCGTTAGCTTTAACTGCTCGTTAACATTGTAAACATCCTAACTTAGCTTCTTCAGCTAACTTAGCCTATTTAACCACCTAACCACCTAATTTAGATTCTTTTGGATACTTTATTCCAACTGAGTTAATAGTTCAGATAACTTAGCTAATTTGGCTGCTTGACTTTATGTAACCACCTCTGCTAACTTAGCCACCTCACCTGCCTTAGTTAATTTAACTAACTTGGACTTGGATATGTATGTAATTTTTAATGTAATTTATCTATTTGAACTAAGATAGCTAGTTAAGTTAATTTAGCTAGTGTAGCTCATTTACCCACCTCAGCTAACGTAGCTACTTCTACTAACTTAGCTAATTTGGCTAACTTAGTTAACTTTGCTAATTTAACACCATATTGTATTTAGCTATCTCAGCTAACTTAGCTTATTTAGATACCTTAGCTAACTTGTTTTGATAATTTAACTTCTTCAACAAACTACATACTTGATTTAAATTAGCTGATTTAGATACTTTAGCTTATTAAACCACCTAAGCTAACTTAGCAAACATAGCTAACTTAGCTATTTCAGCTAACTTAAGTTGGTCCATGAAAGTCTAAACCATTGTAGTCTAGATACAAACTGTCCACCCAGTCTAACTCCATTTCTCTGTTACATCCTTCAACATTTGAACAATGAAAACAATAAACCATTGTCTCCTCCTCACTATGTTGCTGCTGAAACAACACATTATTATTCTAATCCCCGCTTTCTTGCCTTTTTTTGGTGTAAATTAATGTGAATGCAGTCAAGAGACCTGACTCGGTCTTATGAGCATTGCCCATGGTTTGTATTTGTTTGTGTTGTAACCATGGAAACGCCATGCCAGGCACCGTGAGCAACACTGGAGGCATTAAGGCCTCGCTGACAGATGCTACAGAGCAGGGTTGGTAGGGTTAGCAGGGTTAGCAGTTAGTAAGGTTAGCAGAGTAAACAAGATTAGCAAGGTTAGCAGGGTTAACAGAATTAACAGCATTAGCAAAGTTAGCAGGGCTAGCAGGATAAGCAGGGTGAGCAGACCTCCACTGTCTCTGTGTTGTAGGTTTTTCCACAGGGACTTGTTCATGTTCGTCCACTACAGATGAATGAAACTAGTCATCAGGCATCAATGGTGAATCAGCACACAATTAGATTTACTATGACTCAGTGTCACATGGGAAAAATCTGAAAAAATGGAAAAACACACTGTTAATATCTTGGAAACACACAGTTGTGATGATTTTTACAGCTGTGTCCAATTTAAGGGCGGCGTCCTTCCACTCGTTAGCAGAGGTGGCTACATAAGCTAGGTATCTATATAAGTTGGCTGCAGTAGCCAAGTAAGCTAAAGGAGCTAAATGAATGAACATAGCCAGACAAGCTATAGCCACCAAATTAGCTAAGTTGTCTGATGTAACTAAGTTAGTTTAAATAGCTAAATTGTTAACGTTAGCTAACAAACCCAAATTAACTGAAGTAGCTAAATTGGCTATTGTAGCTAAATGAACTAGGTTAACAAAATTATAAGTCAAATTGCTTAGGGTATCAAAGTTAGCTAAGATATCTAAATTAGCTAAGTTAGCTGAAGTGGCTATATTACCTGTGGTAGCTAAATTTAAGTTAACTAGACCAACTACATTAGTTAACATAGCCTAACTTCCTAGGTTATCACAGTTAGCTAAGGTATTTTAATTAGCTGAGCTAACTAACAGCCAAATTAGCCAAGTTAGTTAAGTAGCTAATTTTTAGCTAGCTACCATAGCCTGTGTCAGACAAGTTATAGTAGCTAAATTAGCTAACTTCTCTAAAGTGACTACATTAGCTTAAATAGCTAAATTGTTATCAAAGATCAAAAGATAGCTAAGATATCTATTAATTAAGTATTAATAATTTAGCTGACATATCCAAGTTAATTGAAGTAGCAAAATTGGCTATTGTAGCTAAATTAACTAGGTTAACAGAATTATAAGTCAAAATCAATGTTAGCTAAGGTATCTAGATTAGCAAAGTTAGCTATGGTGGCTATCATCAACAGTGCACAGAAAGTAGCCAACTTAGTGAAAATAGCAAACCTAGCTGAAGTAGCTAAGGTAGCAGAAATAGCTAAGTTAGCTGAAGTAGCTAAGTTAGCATAAGTAGCTAATTTAGCTGAAGTAGCTAAGTTAACTGAAGTAGCTAAGTTAGCTGAAATAGCTAAGTCAGCTGAAGTAGCTAAGTTAGCATATGTAGCTAAGTTAGCAGAAATAGCTAAGTTAGGATAAGTAGCTAAGTTAGCAGAAATAGCTAAGTTAGCTGAAGTAGCTAAGTTAGCATATGTAGCTAAGTAAGCCTAAGTAGCTAAGTTAGCATAAGTAGCTAAGTTAGCAGAAATAGCTAAGTTAGCAGAAATAGCTAAGTTAGCTGAAGTAGCTAAGTTAGCAGAAATAGCTAGTTAGCATAACTAGCTAAGTTAGCTGAAGTAGCTAAGTTAGCTGAAGTAGCTAAGTTAGCTAGCTAAGTTAGCTGAAGTTAGCATAACTAGCTAAGTTAGCAGAAGTAGCTAAGTTAGCAGAAGTAGCTAAGTTAGCTAAGTCTCAGTTCATTTGACAGACACAGTTTTAAACGTGTGAATGAAAAAAACAAATGGAAACACTGGATTATATTAAACTTTAATGTGCACAGCGTTGAATTATACAGTAAAAAAAAAAAAAAAAAAAAAAAAAAAAAACATAAAAAAAAATACAGGAAGAGAAAACAAAAATCATCTTTATAAAAAATATCACCTTTTTGAGATTAAAATACTCAAATTTCAAGAACCAGGGGCTCTGATATTACCAGACAGCAGGTAGACTGAAGGTGACTGAAGCATCGAAGCGAGCGTAGTGTCTATAAAACGCCACCGGGCCCGGGCGAGGAGGGCGGGGGGCGGGGCTTGTCAGCATCGTGGCGGCGGCAGCGAGACGAACTCATCAGGAAGGGAAAGACAAAATGACATCATCACACACATTCCTCCTCTTTGTGTTTATTCCAATGCATTAACCTGAGTTAAGTACCACAGAGCACATCACACTCGTTAACGTTAGTGAGTTTTTATTTTAGTGCTTTTCACTTTTAATACTTTCCCAGAGATTAGTGCAGTGGAATGAATAGAGGCAACACTCATACAGTACAAACAGGAAGTAAAAACAACACTGAGACACTAAAACCCTCCGTCAAAGTTCTTCATCTTCATAGTGTAGAATTAAAAAAACAATCAAGAAAATAAAGCGTTCACTGTGCAGCTATGACGACGTGCATGTAAAGTATCTGAGCTTCACTGGTAAAAATAAAAGGTCGGACGTGAAGCGTTGGCACGTTCACGTCGATGATGATGATGAGGGGAAGGTGAGAAGCTGAGCACGGAAAAAAAAATGGATTCCTGCATCAGGTGGAGCGTGAAGCGTTTGGACGGCGGCGAAAAAAGGTGACGCAGATACGTGCAGGAACGAGGGCAGGTTCAGTGTGTCAGACTGAAGACGGGGGGAGGAGGGGGAGGGAGGTGGGAGGAGTCAGGTTAAATTTGGCAGTGGCGGCATTTCTTTCTCTCTTTAGTTATGACCCTCCTGTCCCACCGTCCAAAACAAACAAACACAAACAAACAAACAAACACCCCCTCCATCGAAGTGAGAAGCGACTAAAACTAGAAACAGAACAGATCCGACGGCGCTCGGAATTAAAAAACTATGAAATATAAAGAAAACAGCAACATGAACGTCAGGAGAGCGACCGCTGACCCTTTGATTCCCTCAGAAACGTTAATATAGAGACAGGACGCCATGTTGTAACCCTAAGGAGACAAGATGTTTAACAGACTGACTATACATATATATATATATATATATATATATATATATATATAAAAAGTAAATAGTAGTAAATGAGAACGTAAATTGGGTTACAACATGGCTCCCCTGGACCAACTCTCTACATTAACGACTCTGGACCTTCTCTCCCTCCCTCCTTGTTTGGTTACGTGTTTGGCAACACTGGTGAGGAAAAACCTAAACCGCGGCCACGCCCCTCCTCCTCCAAACCATTTTGTTTTTCTTCATCCGTGTTGCTCCAGCCCTCCCCTCTCCTCCTCCTCCTCCTCGTCGTTTTTTCCTCCAGGTGCCGCTACACCTCCTTGCTCATGCGGATGCGGATGTTGCTGAGACACTTGCCCATGGCCTCGAACAGCGGGTCGAGGAAGGTGTGGATGCAGATGGAGTAGACGCGGCTCACGCACTGGATCTCGATCAGGTAGCTCTTAACGCACGGCACCACGGCCCAGATGTGCAGGAAGGACAAGATGGCAAAGAAGATTCCCCAGATGAGCGCCAGCGGGATGCCGACCAGCGCCGTCAGCAGCCGGTAGCACCAGTACTTGGTGACGGTGAAGGTGGTGAAGCTAGCTTTCCACACGCCGTCGAAGCTGTAGGTCCCCGCCGGCTCACCAATCACGTCCTCAAAGTCCACCTGAGCACGAAGAACGACACGCTGGTGTTAGAAATGTTTACAAAGTTTTTACAAATGTCATTAAAGATACTGCACAAGTTTTCTTGGTGGTGCTTTAGTCATCGTTGTGAGGTAGGAAGATTGCAGGTTAGCATGCTAACCATCATTGGCCACAGGTGGCGGCTAAACTGTTAAATAAGATACTGTTGCTACATTAGCAAAGACAAGTTAAGTAACTACATTAGCTGAAATAGCTAAATTATGTTAAGTGAGTTATCAAAGTTAGTTACGATATGTTAACTAATGTAGACAGTGTAGCTGAAGTAGCTAAATTAGCTTAGGTGGTTGAAAAAAAAAATCAACAGTAGCTAAGTTAGCCAACATAGTCAAGTTAGCTGAAGTAGCTAGTAAGTTTCTGGTCATATACACCTAGTCTGTTATATATAATGACTGGTTGCTACATTACCAAAGTTAACTAAAATAACTACATTAGTTAAACAGCTAAATTACCTATGTTATCAAAGTTAGCGATGGTATCTAACTTAGCTACGTTAACTAAAGAAGCCAAGTTAGCAGAAGTAGCTAAGTTAGCTGAACTGGTTTAAAAAGATACAGAAGCTAAATTAGCCACGTTAGACAAATATAACTAAGTTAGTTGAAATAAACGACCTAAGTTATCAAAGTTAGCTAAGGTATCTACATTAGGTAAGTTAGGTGAGGTGGCTACATGAGCTAATGACTTAGCTAAGTTAACCAAAGTTGCTGAGTTAGTTAGCTAAGTTAGCTTAAGTACAACTAAGTTTGTTGAAATTTTGAGTTGTGAATTACCAAAGTTGTCAAAGTAACTAAGTTAGCTAATGTAGCTGTGTTAGCATCAGTAGCTAGTAACTAATCAATCGTTTGTCCAATTTGTCTCAGGTGGAGACTAGTCTGTCTCAGAGCTTCATCCATCGTTTTGAGGTTAAAGTACAACCTCCAAGCAACAGAGTCTGGATGCTAACTGTTAGCATGCTAACCTTGTTAAAAGCAAGCCAAGCTAACATTTGTGTGTCTGTGTAAAGAGTAACTAATGCTAACATTTTTGTGCTAAGTTTTACCAGTTGCTGTAGCATTACAATGTGGCCTCAGAGTGATGCTAACAACTCAGTTCATGAGGGCTAGCTGGTTAGCATGCTAACATCAGAGCTTCATCCATCATTTTGAGGTTAAAAAACCACCAGTTAGCATGCTAACTTCAGCAGTAGCTGCTGGAAACAAATCTTTGGTTAGTAATGCACTGCTAATGCTAAAATTAGCTATGTAGCATAGCACAAAGTCACATATAGCATCTTTACAAACGAAAGTTTCATCTCCTTCAGCCATCAACCAACCAAAAATAAAAGACTTGTAAGGAAATAAATGTTTAATCCAGGATCAATAATGTATGTTTACAGTTTATTTCCACATATTATAACTTGACGTATCAACATGAACCGAAAACAACACAAACAGAAAATTAACTGCTCAAAAATAAGATCCAGACTTGTCACGATAACTCGGTTATAAGTTGTGAAATGTTGTTGGTCTCAGCAGCGTTTCACAACTGACGTGATGAAAATGAACTTTATGAGGCTCAACTCAACATTTCCACATAAATCAGCTGCTTCAACTCAACTCGTCACAGATAGAAACATGTCGACGCTCTGAGATAAGATGATGATGATGAAGATTTATCACCATCATCATCATCATTATCACCACCAGCGACTGGTACGAGGTTTAACCGCCATCGTCTGCCACGCCCAGAAAACATGATTACAGCTGATGACCGCACAGGTTTTGTCCTCCAGAGTCGTTTATTTTTACTTGTTTCCAGGTTCGACGTCGACCTGATTTGGACCAGACGGAGCCAGGATGTTAAACCGCCACATCACTGTTTGACCTGATCTAAATAATTATCTGAACTGGCCGAAGCTTTAAACACTCGGTGTGTGGTTCGTCTGTTTTAGGGTAAAATCTTCCAGTTCACAGGAATTAACCTGCATCCGTCCACTGCCAGAGAAGAAGAGACTTGGACCGTAAACACGCTGCAGATCTCGTCGTCTCCACAGGCTCCTGAGCTCTGAGTCAATATTTATCCTCCGCTCACTCACAGTCTCTTGTTCTGCTGAAGGTTAATGGCTTCAGCAGTAATAAGTCACAGATATTATCCAGCGACGCTGAGATGGAAAAGTGAAGCTCTTGAAGACGCCACGGACACTTACACAAACATTTTACAAATACCCAGGATCCTGCAGCCTGTTAGCTTAGCTTAGCTTATAGTAGCATAAAGCCTTTATATGCTAAGCTAACACATGAACACTGTTTTCATAGCTTTTAATCTGTGAGGTGACATTACCTTCTGATTCTTTTCCTTCAAACCTCCTCGTCTCTTTCTGTCTCTAACTGCAGCTTTATAAAATAAATCTGACTCACAGCCACAGAAACCCAGCGTGGCGTCCATTTAATTTTTCCACAGCTACAAATTTAAAAAGTGGAGCCATTTGTGCGCCAGTTTCCAGAGCTTTGATTGGGCTTTTAAATGAGAGCTTTCTGCACAAACACAAACAGCCACAACTTTCTTTTTTCTTTTTTTTTTTTAACTTTGCAGAAATGAAGCTGTTTGTTGTTGTGAAGCTGTTTTTTTCCAACATAATGTGGAAAAACCATCGAGTTTGGAGCTTTCACATCCAACAACACCTTCAGCGTCTCAACTGGTTTAGTTTTAGAAAGTTTAAGAGTTTTACTGAGTCAAACGTTTTGATTTGATACGAAACGATGGCGCCTCGGGGTCAAACATGTGACCAGTTGCCGTGGCGACTGTACGATAGTGTAAACAAGACGTGGTGTTATTTCCAGAGCTTCGTCTTCAGGCCGTCAACGTCGCCTGAGGAGGTAGAGGTCGCAGAGCTGCATTAATGGACTCTTTTGTTACTTTGGAAGTTTTTTGGAAAATATTTGGCTTGTGACGAAGAGATTAAAATGACTGACAGCAGAGACGAACGCTACGTGACCAAACACACTGAGGATTTTAATTTCCATCCAAAAGTTGTGTTTTTAATTGTGGAAACAAATTGAGACGTGGAAGGCTTTTATTTTGTAACGCAACACACCTTTCTGAATATTTTTCTATTCATAAGCAGCAGATGTTTCATCCTGCAGAGACGTGACTGATAAAAACTTTTCACACAGTCCAAAGACATTTATAATCAGCTGAAGGTCCAGAAAAAAACAAAACAAAGAACAATGTGATGAACAGGCGGTGGAGGGAGAGGCTCATTCCTCTCAGTTTGACCTCCACGACTTTAACAACTCCCTCTCAAACATTTTCTCCACTGGAGACATTTTCACATCCTGACTCTGCTAAATAAAGACACGTCTGCAGGAAGTTAAATAAAATAAAATCTCTGCACATGATGCGCGTCAGAGAAGGAGCTTTGATGTGGTCGGTTGATTGATGCCAGCTGCAGCACGCTGCATGTCTGCATGCACACGTGTGTGTGTGTGTGTGTGTGTGTGGTCACGGTAGTTTGCAGAAACGAGGGATTCCCTCATACGGGAACAACCAAACCAAAGCCATGCTTCCACTTGGCAGCGACGCTGCTCTGACCTCACAGCACCTCAACCTCCACTACACTGAAAAACTGTAAAAACTGTAAAAACAGTAAAAACAAGCAGTGAATTTGTTCTGCGACACAAAAATATCAGAGAATGTATAATTTCCTGCCAGTTTTTAATTTTTAATATTAAATTACTTTAATTAATATTTTTAATAATTTCTCACAATGTTTGGTTGGTTCATTTATAAACGTAAGAAAATATTTTAATGCTTTAATACATATTTGATATCTTAAAGGTGCTATATGTAAGTTTTTGCTGATGGCTAATGTTAGCGTTAGCAACTGTATTTACCAATCGAATTGATCAAAAATGTTACAAGTTCAACATAAAATGACTCAGATAAAATTAACTACATCATCTCTTATTTTGGTTTCTACTACACAGCCACTGAAATTAGCATGCTACCCAGCTAGCTTAGCATTTAGCTCACACTGCATTTTATAAACTCACAGTGATGACAACACTCGCTCCTGTTTGTTTAGTTCAGCATCAAACTACATTTGTTTTCTTGTCAGATAAAACTCTTAACTTTGTGTTGCTTCTTTTTCAATCAGTTCTTTGCTTCTGTTGAGAGTTAGCATGCTAACCAGCTAGCATGTCTCATCACGATAACATCCAATGTGACCAAGACACAAAGAAAATGTAGATACAAGTAGATACAGATGTTACTGATATTTGATTAAAACTTCAGCTAAAAGTTTTGAAGATGAAACATTTGTCTTTAAAGTTGCTACTTGTCTAACGTTAGCATCAGCAAGAATAATCAAAATATTACAAGTTTAGCATCAAACTATGTCAGTTTACTTTACATAGTGCTGGATGCTAACCAGCTAGCTTAGCATCCAGCACTATGTATTATAAACTCAAACTTTGTACAGTGGTTTTATAAAAAAAGTAAACCAGTGTCTTTGCTAATCACCAACGATCTACACCTGCAAAACTTAACAAACAAACACCAGTTGGACCAATCAGGTTCAGACACTTACATGAAGGAAAAGTGTTTGAAAAATGTTCATTTAACAAGTCTAAAGTATTTTTAACTTCTCTGCTGCAGCAGTTTCTAATCTTTCCTTTTTTTTTTTTTTTTTTTACAGTGCATTCACATGTGACTTGAGATAATTTCACCAGCGGCCAGTTGAGTTGATTAGAGAGAGAAGGAGGGAGGGCTGATCATAAAGCTGCAGTCTATTCTGAGCCTGGAAGGAGAAACTGACTCACTGTCACAATGAAGGAGGAGGAGGAGGAGGAGGAGGAGGAGGAGGAGGAGGAGGAGGAGGAGACTCCAGCTCAGTTTGTTACAAAAGTAAAAAAGTATTTTTTTGCATTTTTTAAATTCTGCAAAACCTCAAATATGAAACAAAGAAATATCCAAACACATGTTTTTGTTTTTCAATTTGAAGGGTTTATATAAAACATCATACATGAAATTAAAGTGAAAATGTCTTTAATGAAGCTTGAGATCACCAGATTTACAGTGAAGTCAGACTGGAAACTGACAGCAGCCAATAAAAAGTCACACATGGATATTTTGCTCTGACGCAACTTGAGGAATGTGGGGAGGAAAAGAGCGAGGAGGAGGAGGAGAGATGGGGATATCCCCTCAGTCTGAGCTGCGCCACTTTGGGTGTTTCCCTGTTTTAATAAGTCAGAGCAGCAGAGTTTCAAAGCGCGAACCTCCTCCTCCACCTCCTCCTCCAGCGGGGAGCTGTTTGATTTGACCCCCGCTGGAGGGCGGAGGGAGGCGGCTGCTGCTGCTGCTGCTGCTCCGCGCTGAGGTGAAGACGCGTCAGGTGGTTTCTGCTCCAAACTCTCTGCCCTTCAAACTAAATAAACAGTCGGTATTTACGCTGCTGCTGCTGCTGCACTGATGGAAAGAATTCTATTTTCCCAACGTGAGGCGCAGCGCAACAACGACTGTGGGAAACGTGTGTGTTTTTTTTCCAACAACAGGAAATTCGTAATGTTTCCTTTGCACCGGAGCGGAGATGGTCACGTTTTTAAATGAAGCTTTTACACTTAAAGCAACGTTTTGTTGTTGATTTGAGTTTTAAATTTCTCTTTGACTAAAAGAGTTTAGGCTTTTTCCTAATAGGGTTGAAAGTCAACGGCTGGAAAAACGCAGCAGCAGCAGCGACTGTGCGCATTTGAAAAAGTGAGTGCGCATCTGACGCGCACAGCTACACACACACACACACACACACACACACACACACAGTAACAGTGTGACAGCTCAGCAGAGGCTTCAGAATAAAACACAAACTGTGCAGCAGGTGTCTGACTCTGACTGTGATAAGTTCAACAAACAGCTGAAACTCACCTTGACGACGTCGTCGTTTATGTGTTTGGGGTCTCTGTTCACCAGGTCGATCTCTTTGGTGTGGACATCCTCCATAGTCTTCTCGTTCAGACTGTCGTTGTCCATGTCTTTATTGTTGGGTTTGTAAATGTTCCCTTGTTTTCTGATGAACGGCGAATGCAGAAACTCCTGTGAGGATCCGGAGGAGGCAGAGAGAGAAGAGCAGAGAGAAGAGGAGGAGGGAAAGTGAGTGAGGAGAGAGAGAGACTAAGTTACCAGCCTGGCCCACAAACAGGGATGGGTTTAAATGAATAAAACGCGAGGCACCACACCCCTTCAACCAGCCGCAAGGGGTCCTCACCACCCAGACAGAAACCTCACATCCTGACGCACAGTTTACTCAACACGGAGCCGTGATCATGGCAACGGGCTGGACGAGTGCGTAAAAGCGCATAATCCAAAATATTCCAAAAAATATGAATTAATTATCACCTTATGACGCAGTATCTGCGCATGTTTCAGCACGAATAGATGTTTAATATAATATAAATTACATTTATAATCTGACATGAGAATTTATGTTCATGTTTAACAGACACATGTTGATTTCCGCGTCAAAAATCATGTGCGTAAAAACCAAATTTGGTCAAATTCTGCGTCTCTCATGATTCCATCAAGGAACACTCACCTTAATATTCACACCCACAGGTTATAGCTTCATTATCAAAGTTTAAACACGTGTATAATTTATGACAGAAGATTTAAAGTTGTGGTTTAAAAGTTGTAAGTGTCATTTGCGCTTTTTACGCACGAAAATCAAAAAACACGTATTTGACGCGTAAAAGCAAAACGCGGTTGCAGCAGGTTAAAACATTCACGCTCTCGTGTTAACGCGCAGTGAATGGAGCTTCATGTTCCTCGGTCTGCGTGGGAGCAACTTTCATGATGAGGTGCCAGAAAAAAAGTGGAGATAACGAGCGAGACACGACTCTCCGGAGCCGAAGGGAAACTTTAAAAATAATCCTGTGGAGCGATGATGAGGGAAAGTAAACGCTGCAGCAGCAGCAGCTGTGAAGCAAAGCTCATCTCATACTGTACCTCCTCTGTGTCGCCGTCCTTCAGTCCTCCTGTCATGCTGTCCTCAAAAAGTTTGTACTGATCAACGCGTTGAAACGAGACAATGTAGGAAGCAGCGCGTGTTGGAGGCGTGGAGGCGAACTGAGAGTCCGGGTCTCTGCTCGTCTCTGCTCATCGACCTGCGGAGGGTTAATCCTCCCCTTTTCCACCGGACACCACCGGAATATTAATGCAGGAGAGGGTGAGAGAAGAGGGTGAGGAAGGGGTGAGGACAGGGGGGGCAGAGACTCACCTGAAGCGTCACCGTGTGACCTGACTGAGGTGATGTGAGAGTGAAGCGCAGTTTTAACCTGCGTGAAGAGACTTTATTTATGGATCAGAGCTGAGAATAAAAAGCTTTTTGTTCAGGCAGATGTGGGCGTTAATTGGAGATGGCAAGGTGTGGACATGAGCCATGATACCTCCGCCTGAGGGAGAACAAGTCAAGAGGTTGTTGAAGAGTTAGAAGGAAGGAAAGAAAACAGGACAAAAAATAAATAAATAAATAAAAAACATGAAAAAATAAAATAAAATCAGTGGATGAACTGATGTTGCTGTTGCATCAGATTCAGGTGGTTGATGAGCTCAGACTGAACCTGTCGTCGTCAGGTGTCGAGCTGATGCTGGTCACTCTGGTCTGTTTACATTCTTCAACAGCTCTCACCTTGGACTGAAACCAGCTGGCAAACTCAGCTGTTTCCAGCCTCCACATGCTGATAACAGCAGTAACAGTAACAGAGTGAAGGTGTGTCTCCAACTGTCCAACAGCAGCAGGAAGGTTGTTGTTTTTACTAGAAACAGTCAGAACCAACGGACGAAGGTTTGGATTCATGAGAAACGTCCACTCAGACACGTTGAAGGTTTCAACCGTTTATACTTTTACAAATGTTAATAAACAATAAACTGGAGGTTTGAATCTATTTCCATCTGATTGTATAACTGATGCATCGAACATGAAATAAATTCACGTTTAAATGGAAAATAATGACAATGAGCTACAGTAACAACATGATGAAAACGTTAGCGTTTGACTCGTTAATAAACTGAAAATATTCCCTCATTGATGATCGACTTGTTTTAATGTGGTTTTTGGTGCCATAATTCAGCTGCTCGTTAATCAGGACACTAGCTAGCTGGTTAGCAGTTAACGTTAGCATAGCTGCTAATGAAAATGTTAGCAATTAGCAATAGCAACAATGCAGCAACTTAATCTACCTCAGATTAAACCATCATCAACATGTGACTCAAACGTTGTGAAAGTTGTGATTATTGCACAATTATTACTTTTTCAGAAACAATGTTTGACTGTTGATGCAGAGGAAGACCAGAGGTCAAAGGTTAAAGGTCAGCTGCTCTGAGCATCATAAAGTAGCAGATTATATCTCATCTAATCTGTGAAAGACGAATAAACTCAGAATTTCTCAAATTAAAGTTGTAAATTTAAGAGAAAAAACCATCAGATGTTAGAAACTGAATTAAAACATCTTGTTTATCGAGTCACTTTGATGCCGTCAAGTGTTGAGAAATGATGCTAATGTTTGTTCATGTTGTTTTCTTTGGTTAATAAACATCAGCGTCATGAACACGTCTAATAACAGACACAGTGAAACATTTCAGCCTCGTTTGTCTCATTGTCCAACTAATTTCATTTAATTCTAAAACTTGTCAGGTTGTTCTCAACCATAAGAAGTTAAAATGTTGATCATTAGAAAGTTAAACAAGTCAAGTCTCCTCTGAACTGTAATAACCTCTGGATCCGTTCAGTCGTGTCTGTTTTTCTTTGTTAAATCAGAAGTAAATAAAAAACCTGAGGACATGTCGACTGTTTGTCGTCGCCTCTGACTTTAATCTCGAAGAACAAAACCTGCTGCGAGACGACGCAACGACAAACAAACATAAACTGTGACTCTTCTGCTCCTCGTCGACTTGGATCCTGATCAAGATAAACAAGTGAACAGTTGTTACAGATAAAAGTCACAGACACGTCGACTGTTTCTGACCTGCAGGTGAAATATGATCATATCCTGAAACTTTCAGCGTCTCAGACGTTAAAATCACAATATGAACCAACGTAAAGGTGAAACATTTAATTATGACGTTGTGAAGTACGAAGCCGTGACTCTGACTCACGTCATCACACAGGTGACATGTTAACGAAGCTTCGTTTGTCGTATGTTCAGTTTCTTTAACCGGAGTCAACACCTCAGAAATAAATCTCCACACTGTTGGAAAAGTTAATGATTCACTCGTTCAGATAAATTACGTTGTGGATTTATCAGATGCTAAACCTCAGGTCCTGGTCTGAAGCTAGCTGGTTAGCTAGCATGCTAACTTCAGGAAAAACAAAGCAGCAAAACAAGAGTTAATGTTAGTGCAGCTGCTAATGCTAAAGTTAGCGATAGCAAAAACCTTCATTTTAACTCTGTAATTTACCTCAGATTAAACTGATCAAACAGTTTTCTCTGTTTTTATAAAATGATTAAGTGAAAACGTGCTGCCGACCTTCACCTTCATCTTCATCTTCACCTTCATCTTCACCTTCATCTTCACCTTCACCTTCATCTTCACCTTCACCTTCACCTCCGTCTTCACCTTCATCTTCACCTTCACCTTCACCTTCACCTCCGTCTTCATCTTCACCTTCATCTTCACCTTCATCTTCACCTTCACCTTCATCTTCGTCTTCACCTTCATCTTCGTCTTCACCTTCATCTTCACCTTCACCTTCATCTTCGTCTTCACCTTCATCTTCGTCTTCACCTTCACCTTCGTCTTCCTCACTCCTGTGATTTTCCGTCTCCGCAGCAGAACAGGATCTGTGGGAACTTTTACTTTACGACGACACGTTAAAATGTTTTTAATGCGTCTGTCAGAGCAGCTGATCATCTCCTCCTTCGCCTGTGGTGGTTTCAGGTTCAGTGACTAAAAAAACAACTGTTGAATAAATTCACATTAAAATGATGATAAAGACACTTTACTACAGTAATAACTAACCACAATAACTAAAACAAACAGCTCAGAACGTAATAATTATCACTGTTGATCGTCTGTGGGTCTGAGGTCAAAGGTCAGATGCTGTAAACATCACGAGGTCACTGAGGAAGTTGATGAGTCACGAACATGAAACGACGATCAGAGTTGAATCACATGAAGCTGCAGATGATTTTAAAACTAATTTTAAAACTTTTGTCGACAGAAACGTTTGTGGTTTTAAACAAAAGGTTGAGAGAGTTCATGGTCTAATCTGATCAGTCCCAACCTTCAACCTGAGATCATGAACTGATCATTGATTAAAATAAAACATCAAAGACAAAACTGACGAACTGAATCGAAACCAGAAACTGACCTGACATGAAGGTTTCTGTCGTAGTCGCGTCAACGAATCATGAAAGATCAGAGACACGTGAATCTTCATCAGGAAATTATGGGATTTAAATCTGAGATTAATGTAAAAACTGAACAGATCAGATCCTCCTGAAAGATTCAAACAAAATAAAACCGAGAACGGACGTTAAGTTATTTTCTTTCTCTGGTGTAAATTTAAACAATATCAACAGGAAACTTGACCCGTCAGCGGCGACGTTAACGAGACGATGTTGAACTTTAGAGACATTTCACTGATCCTCTGACGTTTGGCTGAAACTTCTGCACCAACACAGACTTTAAAGGTTTTAAATGAAAATATAAAATACGGATGTGTAAAGCAACAGATTTAAAGCTGAACAGAGAGTTAGAGAGAAGCAGGTCCAGATGTTGTTCAGACCTGATCCTCTCAGCGAAGCCTCAGGTCTTGTTCCATCATTTTATCTTATGAAACATCAGTCAAGTGATTTACGACGTCTTTCTGGCACTCGACTACAAATCTCAACCACATTCACCTCAACTCATCTCCTGCGACAGAAACAAGAACAGAAAATGACCCGGAGGAGAAAAGTCTTTATTGAGGTGGAGACGTCTGCTTTGTTACAGTGAAAACAACAACAGATACAATGATAAAGTCTTTATTGTTTACAGGTTTAAAATGTCACTTTAAAGAAGAAGTCTGAGGTCGTGTCAGTGTCAGTGCTTTAGTTTCTGTTATTGCACAAATTTTCATGTTAATTTTCTCTAAAGACTCAAACAAACATCAGCTGGAAACTGGTCGAGCGACAGGATTGAAGATTAAAGGTCGAAGCGTCGATTTAAAGAAACGGTTGAAAACGTGAATAAAACCAGAAACATCAATGTTGAACATGTCACTTCTGCTCAGTGAAATTAGAAAACTGTCACTTTGTCTTTATGCAAAGGAAAAAGACTTTAACTTCAACTATTTACTCATTTTTTGACGTTTTCTTCTTCGTTATTGTATCATTTTCTTTGTTTATATAATATTATATTTGTTTAATAAGTTTATATAGTTTCTCTCTGGACAGATGATTAAAACTAATTATTCAAACAAAAGCAACAAACTTATTTTACTCATTAAAATCAGTTTCGGGCCCAAAACTCAAACGTCAGTAACATGAAAAACACCAACATGAAGGAGTTAAACATAGTAACTGTCTCTCGGTCGGTGGGAAGTTTCGCAGCTTTGTTGTGCTTTTTAGCCCGATGTAGCTTTGTTTTGGTTTTACAGCTCAAACCCGATGACGTCATCGACTTTTTGTTTTGTTTTGTCGGAAGATGTGATGATGCACCGACCGACAGGTGAAACTCACATGAAAACCTGATTAACATTGTTTGTTTGCTAACGTGTCAGCGACGGCGCCGAGCGTCATCGGAGGCAGCGAATGGTTTTTTCAGCTTCTTACTGAAATAAATTAACGCATCTTGAGGTTTTAAATCCGTCGACGTCGATGATTAAAGCAGAAACAGTACGAGGTTTTAGAAAATCTGCTTGGTTTAAGATGTTGAAGCTCTGCAGCTTCGTACCTAAAACTTGAGCATCAACATGTTTCCAAACTGTCTCATTAACTCGTCGCTCTGAAGCGAAACAACACGAAACTAAACAAACACATGTACCAGAGTCTCAGCTCAAACAGACACAGAACAAAGAAAGAAATGTGGTCGTTTCCTTCACGTTAACGAATCAACCGCTCGTTTTATGGAAAATAAATTAAAAATCCTCCTCTGTGATGACAACAAACTGTGGTCAGTAACTTATTAAAAAGCATGTTAGCGAATATTTTGATTAAATCAATGTGCAACGAAGCTGCTTCTCAGTTTAAATAAACTCTGCTACTGTCGCCTGCTGAAATATATACACAACATTTATATTTATATCTTAAGAAATAAGCAGAAATATTACATCATGCTGCAGATCGGCAGTAAAATAAAGTTACTCAACGACTCGTCTTCTTTTCTCTTCTCTGACACAAACTATTGGAATGACAAGTATTTCTGTTTGGTTGCAATCAGCAAAACAAGTTGACTCGAGCTCCTTATAAAGTCTCAGACGGAGACGATGGTGACGCTGCTGCTGCCGTTTCCATGGAGACGTTTAAGGTTAATTAATAATAAATATAACAAACAGGATCCAGATCAGATTTGATTTAAAACCACTTGTTTCAGTGTTTCAAGATAAAAAGTCACATTGAAACAAAGAGAAATTTAGAAAAAATGTTTGATTCTTGTGGAAAAAATCTGAAACTTTCTTTCTTTTTCTGACTTTATAAGATAAGAACTCGTGTTCTGTTTAAACTCGTCATTCGCTACGACGACGATGACGACGATGGTGATGTCATCATCAGTTCTCCTCAATGGTCTTAACTTTAACAGACGACAGGATCTTCCCCATGCTGTGGTAGTACGGCGTCACGAAGGCGTCCAGAAGACTTCGCCACACGACCTGCGCCGGCGGTAAAATCATCAAACAGCTTTGGATCAACGGCATCACCAACCTGAGAGAGAAACAGAGAATAAAGACGAGTTGTTACTGAGAAAACTTCAATTCAAGGAAAGTTTTTAGTTTTTAGTTTTTAGTTTCAAATCAAACTTTTGACCTGAATCTTTGGATCTGAGTCAATAACAATGAACAAGTGTCTGATTCAGTCCTCATACGTCCAGATTCAACGTTCACATTTACCTCTTCTCCTCCATCATCTACTGGTCTCTACTGAGTCTCTAGTGTTTCCACTTGGTGCTAGTTCCTGGTTCCAGCTACTGTTTTAGTTCCTACTCTGTGGAGGAACCAATGGAGCTGAGTCGATACTAAAACGTGACGTGAACAGACGCCGGCCACTGATTGGTCAGAGGGAGTGTCTTCACAAGCTGCCACCAGACGCCAGTTGAGTTGAGAGAGTCAACAAATCAAGCTCCATTTTTAAACAGGACAAGAGTGATAGCCATCGTCGTAGCTACCTGGTCGTAAGCTAACCCAGCAACAAGTACAGCATCTCCTCCATGTCCATTAATGTTTACTGATGTTTTAGTGTCGTGACGTCGCAGCAGTTTGACTCCACTCACCACATTCACGTGGAGGAGGAACCAAACTGATGGAAAACAACGTGTCTGCTACCAGACTGAGTAGAGTCCAGTAGAGTCCAGTAGAGACGTTAGAGTCCAGTAGAGTCCAGTAGAGTCCAGTAGAGACCAGTAGAGACCAGTAGAGACCAGTAGAGTCCAGTAGAGACCAGTAGAGTCCAGTAGAGTCCAGTAGAGACCAGTAGAGTAGAGACACAACCACGTGGTGGAGAAGAGACGATTGATGAGAACTTCTGATCCTCAACAGTCGTCCTCTTGGTTTCATCATGTGTCAGGACTCATCTTTGGTTCTTCTCATCAGACACTTCTCTGGTCACGTCCAACAGGTCGAAGACGTCAGTGTTAACAGATCAAACTGGGTCTTTGTTGATTTCAGCATCAGAGTAAAAGCTGAAGAAGATTCATCTGATCTGGTCACGTCCACTTGGTCGGACTCGTTGGTGTCGACTCGGATCAAACTACAGATTAAAATGTGATCTGGTCTGTGAAAGAAGGAGACGACTCCTCATTCTCTACAGTCGCCATCTTGACTTTGGAGCAGAAACAGTGACATGTTTTCAGATTGAAAATTAAAACTGGATTGGCCCAAAGTGATGCACATAAGAACCTGAAGTCTTCCTGAGCATTTGAGCATCATGAGTCAACAGCATCAAGACGACACCAGGTCGACCTTGTCGACCTGCAGCTGTCGTGACCCAACATTTAATAAACGACTGAAAATGTGGCTGAAGGTCAAGTCAGCGTCACGTTAACTAGTGTATTGATCTGATCCTGGATCAGCTGTTAAAAGTGGACGTGACGTCAGCGATGATGTCGAGTTCAGTCTGAGATAAAAACCAAACCTGGGTCACGTTTACCCTCCGGCCCCAACGACTGTGGCGCGACAAGTGTTTTCCTTCGTTATCACTGCAGTAACATGTGATTCAAGTTATTTCAGGAAGTTTCAGTCTCTTGTTTTTACGCCGGTGTTGAAAAATACACTAAAACACTGTGAACTTCAGGAAAAAACTTTGTTAAACAACAAATGAATCAGTTTTTGTTTATTTGCTTTAATGTCAAACATTTAGTTTGATAAAGTCAATGATTTGTCTCTGGTGTTGAATCCAAACTGAGTCTGAGTTTGATCAGTTTTCGATCAGTTCAGACTATTGATGATGATGATGATGATGATGGGTTGAGGTCAAAGGTCACTGAGTCTCTCTGCTTCGTCTGAATGTGAGAAATGTTTCACTCTGGTGTGAAACCAGCTTCAGTCGCTGGTTGAGTTAAAAAAAACATCAAAGTAAAACTGAGCAACATTGGTTGACTTGATGTTTTTTTTTCCACGACACAAACCAACGTTCCTCCGAGTTTCCACAGAAACATCGTTGTTGTATAACAGGACTCAGTCTGGAGACGAAGTTTCTATAAAAACCAGGAAACACCTGGTTCAGCTCCACGTGTGACGTCGTCATTCAAATAAACTGAGTTGAATTAAACTTAAACTTGTTTTTAACTGATTTAGTTCAACTTTAATTAAGTTTTACATCATTTCATATCAATAAAACACAAATATAATGATGGTTACTGTTGATATTATTATTATTATTTGAATAATGTAGAAATTTGATTTTTATCAGTTTCTATAATTTTATATGAATATGTCTCATATATACTGATGTTTTCATTCTTAAATATTAAAATATATGATTAAAAGTGAAATATTTTTAGTTTTGATGGTTAATTTATGTCTGATTGGATCCATGTTCGTGTGTGCAGACTGGGGCCGTGATAAAGCTGCAGGAGTCTTTTCCTACCAGATGTGGATGCAGCTGAGGATCCCGAACACCAGTCCGAGGATGAAGGCCATGGGCACGGCCAGCAGCGTCGTCAACAGCCGGTAAAAAGTGAATTTAACGAGCTCGAAGGTGGCGTGGCTGCAGATCCACACGGTGTCGAAGCTGTGAGCGGAGAGAGGCTCCGCGATCACATCCTCAAAACCAACCTGACACGAAACAACACAAACATTAAACACTTCCACGTTTTCACTGCAACTGAAACACTCCAGGTCCTGAGAACAATGAGGTTCAATGGTCGGAACAGTTGATAATAATTCACGTTGACAGAACAACGCGCTCTTTCACCTTCAGCTGCGCGTTGATATCGTTCGGGTCTCGGTCCAGTTCCTCCGCTGCGTAAACCTCTTTCCTCTTCTTGGCTAAAATCGGTTCAATGGATCTGTTGAACTCGTCCTCGTCCATGATGATGCTGGAGTCCAGTTTCTCCTTCTCCAGACCCATGGTGGTGATGTTGTCGGTGTCCGCTCTCAGCAGCAGCAGCAGCAGCAGCAGCAGCAGCCTGGAGCTGGTCACGGTGCGCGTCTGCGCTCAGCGCCGGATGGAGCGCGCCGCGCCGCGCCGCGCCACCCCGCCCCGTGGTGGAAACAGAGAAGCCGGGAGAGTCGCAGCGCAGCGGAGACTCAACAACTGACACAACAGACTCTCAGTCTCTGATCTGGAGCCGCAGCTCCGGATATAAACTCCGCTGGAAACAGCAGCCGCAGCAGCAGTTTTTATTTTTATCTAGTTTGATTTAATTGTGGAAAATGAAACCTCCTGACTGATGAGTTCTAAAGCACAAACATCATTAATCAGCCTCAGGACTCGTGTTGTGGAAAATAATCAACCACATGTTTATTTATCTATAAAACTCTGCTTCTTGTTGTTTCCACATCTGAAGAATTTGTTCAACCTGTTGAGTAAATTCACCACAACTGATCCGTTTCTGTTTGTGTGAGAGGATTTATTGTTGAGGCTGTGAACCGCTTTGACCTGCCAACATTGTTGAAATAGCTGCAGGTCTTCAGATGTTTGAACAGGAACAGGAAGACGTTTTCCTCAGGCAGCTGTTGGTTCACGTGGTTTGATCCCAGTCTTGTTCCCAGGTCTTAGTTCTGGGATGAATCAGGTCTTAAATGAGCCTGAAAACATGAAGATGAACACTTGAACCTTTAGTCCAGACCAGTGATGCTGATCAGTTTTACAAAGCCCACGATGATCTGCTGAAACACTGACATGATAATTTGTAAAATTCAGCTCCAGTGTTGTTAAACTTCCAATCAGGAGGCACCTGTTGATAGTGAATGTTTCCTGCTGTTGTTGAGGATCACGAAACGTTTCCAGGTCACAGTTCTGGGTCGACTCTTTGGTCTCCAACGAAAAACCTCCAAACTTTAGTTTCCAGGATACAAACGCAACTTCCCACATAGTAAAATCATTACTGGACCAATTTGGCCCAATTACGTCAAAGTCAAAGGCCTCTATATGATCTGAATTAGAGATGCAAAAGAAAAAAACAAAATGATGCCAAAACTCACCAAACTCAGCAAAAACACAACAATATAAAAAAAGAATCCGACATCCCTCACAGTCAAACCGAAGACCCTCCCCTGCTTCTTCTGTGACTAAACACGACAAACTGTCAGACACAGACACAGTCTTTGAGATCTGGTTCAGCGGCTCCTGAACCTGTTGAACCGTCACCTCACAGAGGAAACTCATTTTACATCTGTGACCTCGGTATCTGCAGCCTTTGATGATACTGCAGCGACTGTTAACAGATCTGCTCTAATGTTGATGCATTTTCATCCACCAGCTCTTGTCCAATCTGGTCAAACAAGGTAACTGATTATAACTGTGCAGTAATTAAGGTCTGGTAGAAAACAGGTCACAGTTGTGGGTCGTCTGAACTAATACGTCTGAACCTCTTCGACTAACTTCTCTGGCAGAAAAAACTCGTTTTGCATCAATAACTTAAGTATTTTTACTCAAAGATCAAGACAAATAAACAGGTCGATGACCTTCAGAGGTCAACATGACGCTACAGGTTCATAAAATCTACAAACGAGTCAAAATGTCACAGTGAAATAAAGCTGCAACAAGTTTTTGTCTTTAGGACAAAAGTGAAAAACTTCTGGAGGTATTTTAGGATTTTTATCTGAGATCAGTAACAGCTGAGTATTAGTTCAAACTAGTATCAGGTCATAAAGTGCTGCAGGTTTTATTTAACATCTCATGAAGTTTAACTGATGTTTCAGTTGTTGACGAACAAACAGACACAGGATGAAACTTTCATCTGAACTTTAGACAAAAAAATATGTGATCTGATACTGAACAAAGAACAAAAGTTTATCTTTGTTATACTTGTAGTAAACTCTCAGAGTTTAACGCCAATAAAATGTAAATGTTACATCTGAATCTCCTCAGAAATGTTTGACTCAAACTTTGCATCTCATTTGTAAAACGCAGCAGGTTCAGAGTCCAACAACACAGAGCAGAAGCAGAAACAGAAACACTGACGGTTCAGAGTAAATGAACACGACAACAACAACACAATCCTGCTGGATTAACAGAAACGGGCAATCGGCGGCGAGAAGGCGGAGCCAACAGCTGCCTGAGGGCAGAGAGAGGAAGGACGACGCGACACAAGGGAATGAGAGGAAGAGAAAGTTTAGTCCAAAACTCAACATCTGATCAAATATCAGACAGATTTTTATCAAATGTATCATAAACGATACGATGAACGTGGGATATTTTATATCCCACGTTCATCATTAATCATGAGATTAAATAACAACATGTTTCTTTATAAACAGCATCATAAGCTTCATTGAGAGTTTCTTCAGTTGAGCAGTAACGTGACTGGTTACAACCTCAGGACTGTGATAAAACACCGTTTGCATAATTAACTGATAAATATTCACACACAGTTCAACATCTCTCACTAACGTGTAAATGAACCGGAGCAACACACGACGTTGGCGACGTTTTAAAATTAAAATATAAAACAAAAAAGCATCAGAATCGTTGACTGATGAGCTGATTGGAGCTGAAGATGCTGATGATTTGGACGCTTCGACTTTCTGATAAACACGATCATATTAATGGATGTTTCCATTAGATTAGCATTAGCTCCTCGGTGCTAACTCACTTCATCAGAGTCTGGATCCATCAGCTGCAGTTTAGTTTCTGACTCATTAATGACTCAACGGACAGAGTCAAACCATCTGAGATGAATGAAAACTAATTAAGTTACATTGATATTTTCCAACTAATCTGTTATTTAGGAAGAAAAACTAAAATGTGATCTTGTTTTCAGTTTCGGTGCCAGATGTTTAAGATGCTCATGACATCCTGGCAGATGTTTGCTTGTGGAAATCCTCTCAGATCAGTTTGAAATCAGGAAGCTCACAAAGTAAATGTGAAAGTCAAGTTCAAGTAAACTGGACTTGGTCAACGTGAACTCGACCTTGAACAAATAAAGTTAGAGTTGAGTTTTTCCAGCCACTAACATCAGGTCATCAGGTCTCTTATCTCAGATTGAGTTGTTTTGGCTCGTCGGTTGGGAAAACAGCAGCCGTCGGTCGTCTACACTCGACCTTCCTCCGACCTGTCGAGCTGTTGCAGGTTAATATTTAATGAATTCACCAAACAGCCACATTCCAGGACGGAGCGGCCGGCGTTCCCTCGAGGATCCGCGTCCTGATGTTGAATGGCAACACAACGCTTCCTCTGACTTCATAAGGAATAAATGTGCAGGAGTTTCCAGGGGGAACAATGATATCAGCTCACCAGCAGAGCGCTGGGATTTCCTGTTACACCCAGAAAAGACCTTCAGCTCCTCAGCTCAAACACGCATCACCTTAAGTAGCAAAACGCTTCGACTACGACATGTTTATCAGCTGATAACTGCTCAGGATGGTGCATTAAAACTGAGGCAAGAGGCCAAACACTCAGAGTAATAAAGCTGCTTTATCAGTTAAAGATTTAGTTTTCAACAAATGTCTTTATCACATTGTTGTTGCACTTTAAATTCAGTGTTTTAGTCTGAACACAGAAATTTTAATTGTTTAAATGTAGCTCAGTTAGCTAACGTAGCTATGTCAGCTGAGGTGGTTGAGTTAGCCAATGTAACTTTAGCTGGAACAGAATAAATGAGTTAGCAAATGTAGCTATGTTAACTGAAGTAGCTAGATTATCAAAGTTAGCCGAGGTAACGAGCTAGGCTAGCTAACATAGCCGAGTTAGCATCAGTAGCTAGTAAATAGTTGACTTTATATATCGCAGGTGGAGCCTGTCTTGTTGTTAGCTGAGCTAAGGTTTCTAAGTTAGCTGTGATGTGGACGTGGAGTTAAAGATAAAGGTCACATGACCTCAGTAGCAGCAGTGAGGACATTTTTAAATGAACTAAACTGTAACTCAGCCAGTGTTAAAGTTAAGTTTGTTAAAGTTAATCAAAGTTATTCTCAGGAACTTCCTCCCCATCTCAGGACGTCCTGAGATGTTTTAACAGTAATTTTTATTTCAAAGAAATAAAAAACAGCAACAACCAGAAACAGGAAACTGTATAAAACTGTAGAAAAACATCACATCACATGTATAAAACTCTGCCAAGGCTGCGACACGTTTCCACTATTAACCCGTTGATTCATCGTTTCTACACGTTGATTTATTGTCATCAGGATCATTTCTCCTGCGATAAATCTGTGGCTCAGATTTGAGCCAAACCAGAAACGTTGCGTATGAAAGACGTGATAAATGAAACACAGACTTCATCTTCGTGTAAACCAGAGAAATTTCCACCTCGTAGGTTCAGATTAGTTTGGGTAGATTTTATTTTATAACTGAGCAGGTTCGTCTCACTCATCTCATGAGTTAATTTATCTTTATCGTTGAACCAACCAACCAACAAGCTCAGCAGCCATTTTCCCTCCTTGTGACTCATTCAAAAATTCTTTCCACTAATAATAAACGTCGCTTCCTGGCACAAAACAGCTGCTTCAGATCTGAGACTGTTAAAGAAAGTTGAATCAAACCAAAGACGAATGTTTTGAAGCCTTCAACACCTGGTAAACATGGGAAGAGAACAATTACAGACTGTTTCAACTAAACCGACCTTCACAGCACATCAAACTAAAAGAAGCAGAGAAGCAGAAATTAGACTCAGAAACAGTTTATTTATCTATTTATCCATCAAAATCCCCAGTGATATAAAAGATGAATGTAAGAAAAAAACATCTTCAAAGACGAAAGACAGAAACGTTGCAACAATATTGACTTTACTGATAATTTTAGACACAAAAACATGACGACATCATGACGACAGATGATACGACTGTTGTGGTTTTAATCCAGTTTGTAAGATTTTAGTTATTTAATGTCAGAAATAAAAAACTCCATTCAAGCATCAGTGATATTTACTACATGATGGATGTTTGTCATCACATAAACAAGTTTATGTTTTAATTCTGTTTGGGAACAAGTCGTGTTTTTAATTAAAATAAAGTGTGAGGTTGAACAACAGACATGGACGAATTCACAAAGGAAACAAAGTTTTGTCTGAGTTTGGTTCAGTGACAGAGAGATACTGATAAGATAATTCAATGTAAAGTATTGATATGCAGTTTAATACTAATAAAGAGACTCCAGAGCTCGAGCGTCTGTGTAACTGAGGCGTCAGATGTGGTGGATGGAGGAGGAAGTTGGTTTCCAAACGGAGGAATGTCCCGACAGGCCCCGACACACTGAAGCACCGACTGTCACAGCGGTGGAAAAAATTTCATAACAAGCCAGAAACCCCCTCAAACCATTTTCCAAAATAGCCCTAAGATCTCTCCAAAAAAAAAAAGTTGGACTCTCTGCAAACTGTGTCGGTGTCACCTGTCAGTTCCTGCTGTTTACACACTCCTCACTCATTTCTACACCGTCAGTGATACCACAGGCTTTTTCCAAATTAAATGTTTTGCTGTTTCTGCAGGATAAACACACTTGGTTTTCTTGGGTAAAAGTTTCTGGGTGATGGAGGAGAAAAAGCAACAGGATTTAAATCCAGATATAGAAATAAAAAAACAGAAGTTAAAGAGCAGCTACATCAAATCACAGCGAAGGACGAGGACGTTACACTACAGAATATTTTACTTGTTTTCCTTCAAATGAACTGAACATTATGTAGACGACACTTCAGACCAGTTGGAGGAAGAAAAGAAACAATTGACTGTTTTTAAACCTCCAATAAACCACAGAAGAAGAAACAGAAGTTGTAGAGATGCTACGGTGGAGAAGATGCAACTGTTTAGGTTGAGTTTTTGTTAATTGAAGATTTACAAGATTAAATGTGACCATTCTGGGAAGTGTCTCACTGCAGCTGCTGCCACTTATTCATGTTTGAGGTTTTATAAGGTTGAAGTTGATGTGAACTGTTCAGACAGACTGAAACAACTACATTATCTATGGTATCAAAGTTAGCTTAGGTAGCTAAGTTAGCTGAAGTGTTAAACTGTGGCTGCTGAAACTTTCACTCATGTTTTCTGAAAATGCTGCAGAGTTTCTCGCGGTCGCTCTCAACGTAACCACTGATGAGTTTTAGATTTGGTAGAAACAACAGAAACACATCAGAGGAAAATCACACAAACAAACTCTGATTTTTAACCAAAAAAGATCAAACGTTTCAACACGTTTTCAACAATAGTTTATGTTGCACTTCCTGTTTTTTTTTGCAGGAAATGAGCAACGACATCAAATCATCGTGGACATCAAACTACTATTTTATTTGTCTTCCTTCAAAACATAAGTTAACAAATTAGCTGAAGTTGCCAAATAACGTAAAGTATGAAAATTAGCTAATGTATCTAGCAAAGCTAGCTAACATTACGTTAGCTGCTGTTAGCAACAGGTAAATTGTGAGTAAAACATTTAAATATATAACCAACACATCATTGCTCTTCTCTCTACGTCTCTGAGCTTCACACTGTGAGTCACTGCTCTGAATCCCAGGTTAACCAGTTACACCCGCTACATAAAAGAAGACTCTTTGCTTGATCGCTGTATTATGACATATCTCTGTACGAACACATGCTGTATTCATCACGTCCACAATGACAGATTCAACCAGCTGACTCCAGGAGACCAGACCACACCAGAAGTCAAACCTAAACCTAAACAGACTTTTTTTGGGCTGAACTCAAAACTTCAACAAACATCTCAAACTCTCAGGGAAGAAAAAAAAAAATCCCGTGAATAAACCATCACAGCTGTAGATGTGAACGGAGTCAGAGACACATGATGAAGGCCTGAGGTTGACGAGTCGTCGACACGCCTGCGGTACAGTGACGGTCACACATGGTTTGTTTTGGTTTATTCAATAAAACCATTGACAAACCAACTCTCCCCTGAGGCGTCGGGCACAGGCTTCATCTGACTCCATGTGTAGTTCCTGTGAGACACTGAAGTCAAAATGCTGAAATCAAAATCTAACAACACAGAACTGATCCCATCAGGTTTTATGATGGCAGTAGGAAAAGTTGCTCATTTCCTGCAAAACAACAGGAAACACCACAGAAACTAGTCTTGAAAACAGACTAGTTGATCTTTTTTGGTTGAAAATCAGATTTTGTTCCAAGAAAACAATTAGTCATTTTCCTCAGATGTGTTTCTGTTGTTTCTACCAAATCTAAAACTCATCAGTGGTTACGTTGAGAGCGACCGCGAGAAACTCTGCAGCACTTTTAGAAAACATGAGTGAAAGTTTCACCAGCCACAGTTTAACGCTAACAAATGCAAGATTTAATGACTTTAACAAAAACAGACAGTTGCGTCTTCTCCATGGTGGCATCTTTACAACATCTGCTTCTTCTTCTTCTGTGGTTTATTGGAGGTTTAAAAACAGTAACTTGGCTCTTTGCTGCCTCCAACTGGTCTGGAGTTGAACCTTGATACCTGAGCTAATTCAATTATCTAAGCTAACGTCGTGCAAACTCGGCTACTTCAGCCAATTTATCTTCCTTAGCGAACTAAACTAACTTTGATACCTTAGATATTTAGTTTACAGCTTCACCTCCATGTTGTTTGACACCGTTTACAACAAGTTTGAGATTTAAAGAAACTCTAACAAATTTGCCACATTTTAATATCAAAACATCCATTTTATACATGATGAAACACATTAACATTAACACAAATCTGTTCTGCTTGAAATAACAGAAAGAGTTAGTTATTTAGCTGCCTAAGCTAACATTAAGCTAACTTTGATAATTTAGACGCCTTAAGTAATTAATCTATTTCAGCTAACTTAGCTGCTGAGTTAACTTTGCTTATTTAGCCATCTATGCTAACTTAGAGCTAACTTTAGTACTTGAGTTATTTCAGCTAATTTAGCTAACAATAAAAAACAGATCAAACTCTAAACATATTAAAGATCAAAAGTTGGAGCCACCTAAGCTAACATCAAGCTAACTAGCTACTCACCTAAACTAACTTTGCTAATTTAGATGCCTTGAGTAATTCATTTACTGTAGGCTAACATAGCTACCTTAGCTTATATAGCTATCCATGCTAACTTAGAGCTAACTTTCGTACCCTAGGTGCTTTAGTTATTGCAGCTAACATGGCTAACAATCAAAACCAGAGCAACTCTAAACATATGACAGATCAAAGCTTGGACTCAGTTTCCTGAGGTAAAATCATGAGATCATAAAGAGTTAACTTCAGTGTGAAGGCGTCAGCTCCGACACCGTATACGTTATTGTGTGTTCAGACTATTGTGTTCAGCTGTGAATGCATCTATCGACCAAACTTTGCTATAGAAACGTCAGCTTTGTTGCTTTGATCGAACTGGAAACAATTGTTGGCAGGAAAAACAACCTGAATAGCTTTTTGATCCAGTTTCAGTTCAACTCTCCTTCACCGGGAGCGTTAGCATCAACCTGCCTCGTGTGTCATCACCTTAACGACTTCATTACTATAAATTGGAAAATCTCAGCTCAGGTTGAGCTGCAGATCTTCATGCACCTGTCGCTGCTGCTTCTGTTCCGTTGAAATACAAACACTTAGATGAGGAAAAGATCAGTCGTGTCGTTGGTTGCACGGGTTATTATGCTCTAATTTAGTAAAACTACAAACACGCTAATGTGGCGAACACCTCAAGGAGAAAATAGCAACAAGATCATTTATGCTTCGTTCCCTCTAATCTTCAGGTAACACCCTCTCATCCCAGCACTGATGGACACTTCATGCTTTTTGCCACAGGGATGTAATTTCCTCTCATGCATGGCAGACGAACAATGACTCTGTAAGTGATGAGTGTTGGCTCCAACCAGGAGCGCTGATGTTTCTGCTTGAAAGTGATTTTGCAGCGAACGGGAATGTGGAGGATGATGACGACAGTGGAAGGTATGTAGAGCAGCTGTCGGGTCATGCTCAGGATCACACTGGTACAATGTCTCTGCTGTTCACTCACGCTCAAACAACAATTGGCAACTTTTCTTTTCTTTTTTTTCTTTGTGCTTCCTTAGAAAAAAGGTAAAAACACAAAGTGTGTATCCACTTACACATCAGGAAACATGCAATATTACTGACATAAAAGCAAACGTCTCTGGCCTTGAGGCAACACGAGGCGGAGGAGAGAGAGTTTAGCTCATGTTGAAGTAGAAATACCACGATATAAAAGTACGTCAAAGTATAAATGTTGCATTTTGCACCAAAGGTAAAGAAGCACCAGGAACAAACCACTTAAAGTAACAGTTTGTTTATGAATTAAAATGATTTTGTAAATAATAAAATAATTACTAGATACTTCAGGCTTGGCTATGTTAGCTAGCTTTGCTAGATACCTTAGGTAATTTAGCTACTAAGCTATCTTTGCTAATTTAGATGCTTTAGGTATTTTAGTTATTTCACATAACTTAGCTACTTCAACTAATTTAGCCTTTTTAGCCACCTAAATTAACTTACTGCTAGCTTAGCTAGTTTAGCTAACTTGGCTAGTTAGCCAGTTTTGCTAGATCTAGCAAAACTAGCTAACTAGCCAAGTTAGCTAAACTAGCTAAATTGTATGGAAATTAAATAAGGTATCTATTCCTTATTTAATTTTTTCTTAATTATTTTATTTTAGCTAACCTATTTTACTTATCCTAAGCTAACTTAGCTACTTTAGATACCGCAGGTGCTAACTGTTCATTTAGCCACTTAAGCTAACTTAGCTAAGTTATATACCCTTAGTGTCTAGTTGCATCTGTAACCTGTATATGGGTAATGAATGACTAGATACCTGAGCTAGCATGACTAGATTAGCTAAATGTGAAACTAATTTAGGTTAGTTGTAGCTAATTTGATATTTTAGGTAATTTATCTACTTAAGCTAACTTACCTTACTAAGCCACCCAAGCTAACTTAGCTTACGTAAATATTTTTAGTATCTAAACTACTTTTAGTTACATTTTAGTTATTTCACATAACATAGCTACTTCAGCTAATTTAGCCTTTTTAGTCGCCTAAACTAACTACAGCCAACTTGGCTACACCAGCTAACATATCTTACTTATCCACCAAAGCTAACAGAGCTAATTTAGCTACTTAGCTAACTGTAAGTCCTTCAAGGACAAGACCCTTCAACAAAAAATATTGTTGTAAACACAGAAAAGGACAAGTAATGTCTTGTCCACCATCAGTTCTTTGAAGGAAACGACTTTAAGACTAAATGGAAAGTGGAGACTGGAGAGTGTTGCTGGGAACTACTGTGACCTGAACCCGGATAATGACTTCTTCTTTATAATGGACAATAAATCAGTCTCCATTCATTTTTTTCCCGTCAATAACATTTACTTTTCCATTGTCCCATAATGACGTCTCGAGGCCACACCGGCTGCTGTTTATCTAAAACACTCATTCTGAAGAGAAGCAGCGTTTAATGTCGAGACTTGCATCTTTATCAAGATCATCTCCTCCTGCGTCCAAATCTGATCTCAGACCTGCCATCACCCCTCAGAAAGCATCGACAGTCAAACCTTTGTACAAACTGAGTCAGAGATGAAACTTGTGAAACACTTGTTGGTGCAGCTGCTTGTTTTCACAATACCACAAACTTAAACTGTGCCAAGGTTCCTCGCTGTCGTCCCAAATCTCTTGTTATTTACGCCAACGTTGCCAAACCGTACACTACACTGCACAAACTCCGCAGACACAAGTGTTGTCGTCGAGTTGAAGCTCAGTAGGTGGTGGAGTCACTGAGCTGAAATGTTTGGTTCAACATGTTCATTCAAGACGCTGCACTGATTCAGTTTCAGCTGAAAAATGAAACAAAAACACTGAAACTTACAAAACATTCAAAACTAACTTAGATGTTCTGGTATTAAACCAGTCTGACCTCTACCACTTTAAATGTTTTACTCATGACTGATCTATCGCTAATGGTCGTTAACGTCACATAACAGTCGACTTTAGCTTCTAGTTGTCATAATGTAAACGATGTGACGTATAAGGCTGATAAATTGCTATTTACTTTAGCTAACTTGGCTAGCTTTGTGAGATATTTTAGCTTATTTTGATACCTAAGGTAATTTAGCTACTTCAGCTAACATGGCTAATTTAGATACCTTAGGTGCTTCACTTAGCCACCTAAGCTAATTTAGTTCATTTATACCTTAGGTATTTTAGTTATTTCAGCTAACTGAGCTTACAGTAGAGCTAATTTAGCTACTTCCACTAACTTATTTTATCTAACCATCTAAGCTAACTTAGAGCTAATGTAGCTACTTCAGCTAACTTAGCCACAGCCACCTTTACTTAGATACCTTATGTATTTTCATTATTTAAGATAACTGGGCTTAGTTAGTCACCAATGTTATATTAGAGCTAACTTAGCTACTTCCGCTAACTTATCTTACTTAGCCACCTAGCCAAGCTAATTTAGCTAATTCAGATACCTTTGCTAAATTTGACACAATAGCTAACTAAGCCACTTCAGCTATCATGGCCACTTAAACCTAACTTGTTTAGCCACCTAAGCTAATTTAGAGCTAATGTAGCTACTTACGCTACCTTAGCTAATTTAGCAATCTTAAGTAATTTAGTTATTTCAGCTAACTTGGTTTATTTAGCCACCTATGTTACATTAAAGCTAACTTAGCTACTTCCGCTAACTTATCTTATTTAGCCACCTAAGCTAACTTAGAGCTAATGTAGCTACCTCAACTATCTTAGCTGATTTAGTTATCTAAGTCTGTCTAAACAGTTTACTTTAAACTCACACAAATTATGTCACCAATATCATCTAGCTAACGTTTAGCTAATGGTTTCACTTAGCTAATGTTTGCTAATATTATGTCTGACTTCATCTTGGTAACTTTATCTCATCATGTTGAGATAAAGTTACCAAAGTTATCAAGTACGCTAAGTTACATGTTGTGTAACTTAGCGTACTAGTTAGACTAGTATGCTAGTACGTGACTTTGTCTCTTCGTCTCTGACTTTAAATCTTTTAAATCCTCAATATTTCACTCCTGAGGTGACCGTTTCATCACCACGTTTTTATCTTTTTTGTTTCTTTAATATATTCAAACTCAAACTAAATCATTAGTCATAGTGAAGTTGTTTCAGCTGCACTGACTGATTGAGTTTCATCTTTCGAAGGTTTGATTGATTAGTCGAGACCCCTCCGGCGACTGAGATTCTTTAAGTGAAGCAGTTGTTTTCTTTCTGATTTGGACTTTTTTTGTCGTTCAGTTTGTAGAGTATTTGTGGGGACAGTTTGGTTCCTTTACAGAGAAAAAGATCTTTATCTTTATCTTTCACTCTTCTCTGCTTCAGTTCAATCATTCAACTGTGTCAAGTTGTCAGACTGAGGTAACGTCATCTTTAAGTCTCTGGCTGTTCATGTGTTTCTACTGTCAAAGAAATGCTGTTAAACCTGGTTAGCATGGATTAGCTTGGATAGCTAACTTCAAGCTAATCCTCCAGCTTCTCAGTAAAGTGTTTGATGTCGTTTTAAAATGAATAAATAGTTAATAAATGTTGCTAAAAAGTAAAATTAATAAGAAAGAAGCATTTTAAAAAAACGATTGTTTAAATGTTTTTTGAGGTTTGTCTGTTCATCTGTCTAACTTAGTTACTCAGGTATTTAGCCACCTAGGCTAACTTAGCTTATCTGGTTAGAGCTAACTTATCTTATAGCTAATTTAGATACCTAAGGCAAATTATTTATTAACTTAGTTAACTAATAAGGTTATTTTGCTACTAAGCTAACTTGGCTAATTTCGATACCAAAGGCACTTTTGTTATTTCAGGTTAACTACTTATCTTAGCCACTTCAGCTAATTTGGTTTATTTAGCCATTTAAGGTACATTAGTTAATTTATCTTAGGTACTTTAATCATTTCATCAACTTAGCTTATTTCGTTAGAGCTAACTCAACTAACTTATCTTACTTAGTCCAATTTTGATGCGTCAGGAACTTTTGTTATTTCAGGTTAGCTACTTAGCTTAGCCACTTCATCTAACTTGTCTTATTTAGCCACTTAAACTAACTTATAGGTAATGTATTTATTTCAGTTTGTCTGCAAAACATTTTCCTGCTCTGGCTCCGGGGGAATCCCTTTATATTTATTAGAAACATTCACTAAGACACTATGACAGAAGCTCAGACATCACAGCGACCTAATGCAACGTTACTCTTTAATTTAAGCTAATTAGCTCCAACAGGACAGTGTGTTGGGGGCGTATACAACCACAGGGACGTCATTTTAGTTGTGCATGTTGTCACAGTCTGAACAGACTAAAATGATGCATGAGCGCAGAGTGAGTCCAGTTTGGATGTAAAGAAAATAACCATATAACATCAGAGGTTTATGGTGTTTATAAGGAGCCATAAATGTCATATATGGAGGTAAAGATTGTCGGAGCTCCGTGGACACAAACAGGGCAGGGCCTGACACACCCTGATGCTGCATGAGAATCAGCACATCCTCCTCCAAACGTCTTCACATGTGTAACAGCCCACATTTCCCAAACCACAGCAGCTCTGACTGGAAGCTCTGAATAACTGTTTAAAGATGTCTGCTTTTTTCTGTCTTTTTTTAGCTGTGAATGCTCCATCACCCTCCATCACTCACAGGAATGCGAGGGCTTGGCTTTTACTTGGCAAAAACAAGATTTTGTGAAACTATGCAACTGTAACAAATAAAGCAAAGGGCAACGTTTGTCATCCTGCACGTTTGTGCACGGGCGTGGAGGGTTTGTTTAGTGAAGATGCAGCAAAGCAAAGACAAGAGAAGAATAGACAGAGATCACAATCCACAAGGTTAGAGCTCAGTCCAGGGTTTTAAGTTTGCAGAAATATGGAAAATGTCCAGGACGTTTGAAAGAGATTCACAACTCACTTACCTTCTTCAGCTAGCTTAGCTAATTCAGAAACCTTAGGTACTATAGTACTATATATTACTATATACTTCAGCTAACTTTTATTATTTAGCCACCTAAGTTAACTTAGCTAATTTAGATACTTAAGATCAGCATCATCAGCATTTTTCCAGAACAACATCATCCAAAGCTTCACACTGTGCCCACCAGCTCATCTTGTTCAATAATACATCCTGATATCATGTCTTCCTGACGTCACGTGACCTGACGAGATGCAACAGAAAACATCAGATCATCATCTTAACTGGCCTCATTCTTCCACTGCAGGTTCTGCACGTTAATGTGCAGGAATTAAAAGTTGGTGACTTTAATTGGAAGTTTATGAAACAAGACAGAGACAAACTTTAGTCTCTGCTCAGGTTTGACAGGTTGGTTCTCACCATCATGTGTTTTCATGGTCTGATCTGATACAGCGATAGCGTCCTGATCGATCTGCAGATACAAACTGTTACACGTACGCGACATGTCTCTATCAAACTCTTTCAACAGTTTTAGCTGCAGAAACGTTCTCGAGGAAACGTCCAGCGTCAATCTGGATGTTATTCTATTAAGTGCAATGAAAAGTCAGTTTGAGTTGATGTTTGCAGCTTTTGCATGAAAATTAAATGAAGCTGCAGAAAATAAAATAAAAACAACTTTTAATTCTGCAGAGTTCTTCACACAAGTTACAAGATAACTTTATTGTTTTTGTGACAAACATCTGCATCACTGTCCTGATATAAACGTCACCTGATAACAGCTGGATCTGAGTCTGAGTCGATAACGCAGCAGATAAAGAGCACATTCTTCATCGAGTGTGTAAAGCTGAGGTGCTTTAACACCTGACACACATATGGAGGGTGTGTCGAGCTGGAGAAAACACACACACACACACACACACACACACACACACACACACACACACACACACACACACACACACACACACACACACACACACACACACACACCCAGTCCCCGGGTAGTTTTCCACAGAAATCCAACTCCGGGACGTGAATGTGAATGATGCTTTCACACAAAATGGCCTCCGCTGGATGGTTTTCAAAAGGGCACAAAGCCGTCTTTTAACACGGCGGGGGAAACCTCCTGCTTTTTTTTTTAATGATGGTACTTTGTGGCAGGGTAACCCCCCCCACACTTCTCACCCTCCTCACCCCTCCTCCTCTCAGCCTCACCCCACTCAGGACAGAGCATGTGGTCCAGTCTCACAGGGACAGCGCTGCATTGTCCGCAGCTTTGCAGCCATTAGCTAACTGAGGCTAACATTAGCTAGCAGATGTGTGCGGACTGTTATTGAAGCAAAGAAGCTGAAATAACTAAATTACTAAGGTATCAAATTTAGCTAAGTTATCTGTAATGGCTAAATAAAGTAGCTTAGCTAAAGTAGCTAAGTCAGCTTAAATAACTAAAGGTTAAAACTGGGAAAGTTGGCACAAGTGGCTAAGTAGTAGCCAAGTTAGCTGATATAGCAAGTTTAGGTGAAATAACTAAATTACCAAAGGTTAAGAAAATTAGCAAAGTGAGCTGAGGTGGCTACATAAGCTAAGGTAACAAAATCAAGTTAGCCTAGATAGCCAAGTTTGCTAAATTAAAAGGTAGCTGATAAGTTATTCTGAAGTATTTAAGTTAGCTGAAATAACTAAACTAAATTATGATATAACTAATTTACAGAAGGTATTAAAATTAGCAGTAGTAGCCAAGTTAGCTGAGGTGGCTACATAAGCTAAAGTATCCAAATAAATACAGTTAATGTAGCCAAGTTAGCTGAAGTATCTTAAATAAGCTTGGTTAGCTGAGGAAGCTCGTGTTTTGGTTATTAGCTTAATGAGGCTAATGTTAGCTAGCAAATGTTATTGGATCATTCACAGTCCAACATATCCCATGATTCATTGCAGCAGCAGATGGAGTTAAAGATAAAGGTCACGTGACCTCAGTAGGAGGAGGATGATTTATATCATATTTTATCTTAAATATGTAAATTTTAAGGTGATTATTTTTCGTTTAACGTTGTTGTGGTTTCACAAGATGCAGAACATTTTGAAAACCTTTGAAAACGTTGGTAGGTTTGTGAAAGTGAACTTCAGTCTCTGCTCATGTTTTACAGTTTGGTTTGTATCGTCACGGTAACGCTGATGATAAGGACGAGGATCTGGTTTCTATTTAATCTAAAATGATACGTTGTGTTGAGGAATCTCCCCGTGGCGGCGAGAGAGAGAGGAGAGAGAGGAGGCGGTTGCCGTGTTGGGAAGCAACCATAAGGCCGGTCAAACAAACATCCCTTCACATCTGAGTCACGGGCCGCCTCCCTCCCTCCCCCGTCCTCCCCCGTCCATGGAGTTCCCTCTCTAAACCCGTCCTGACTCAGTTGCCTGTAATTACTCCTCATTTCTCTCTTTAAACCCAGACACTGCTCACTCTGTTTCCCTCCCAACACTCGGGTTTTGACAAAACAGCTCCTGGTACGATATTTTTAGGGGGTCGCCCCTCGACTCCCTCCACCTCCACCTCCTCCCATTTTCTTTCCACCTTGTTCCACAAACAACCACTCCTCTCCTCTCCACCTCTGGAGCAGGAAAACTCAATCCTCTCCCTCATGACGACTCGTACTTAGTTCAGCTGTTTTTTGCTGCTGTCGTCTTGAGATGAAGAGCAGATTGTCGCAGTGACGCCGCGTTTAAAGAAGTTTAAAAATGTTTAACGACGTTTAAAGATGCTGCTCATTGCACTTCATTCAGAAATAATTTAAGGAAGTAAAGATGAGGAAATAGAAGGTCAGAACATCATGTGTCATCGAGTTATGAAATCAGATTTAATGTAACGTTTAGGAGCCGGGAACGTTTCAGGAACATCGTCTCACTCGGTCCTTGTAGCGTCTGTGTCTCCACCGAGGGTCAGACCCTGATCACTGACGGGACGACTTTACTGGTCGTCATCTCTGTGGTCGCTTCATCTCGTTAATGTTAATGACCTACGCACGTCCAGTGTTGATTCATTGATCCTTAAATGTGAAACCCTGCGATCATGTTGTGACGGTTTCAACTGTGTCTCTTTGTTCTCTTCTCTGATTCTATTTATAGAAACTATTTATTGATTCTTTTAAAAACGTCTCTTCTCTGTCGACTGTGTCAGGAACCGTCTTGAGCTACAACCAGTCACCACCCAGTATTCCTGTATTATCACCACGTTCCTGCGGTGGAAACGCAGCTCTAGATGCTTTAAGTTATTTAGCTGCTTCAGCTAAATCAGGTTATTAAAGCACTTAAACTAACTTAGATCTAACTTAGCTTATGAAGACAACTAAACCAACCTAAATCAAACACAGAATTTGGCAAAACTGTTTTAGTTCCAGTTCTCCAGCTACATGGACTGATGGATGAAACTGAAGGTTTTTATATCACTTACATCTTAATCACTTCTTCAAACTGTTCTTGCTTTTAACTTTGTTTTCCACTAACTTATTGTGTGTGTTCGTGTGCTCTATGTCGTGTGTCTTGTCTTGTTTGTGCTGCCTTCTTCAGGGATCGCTTTTAAAAGAGGTTTCCCTGGTAAAATAAAGGTTAAATTAAAAATAAAAAAGCTAAATTAACCACTTCAGCTAACTTACATTACTTATTCACCTAAGCTAAATTAGAGCTGACATAGCTTATTTAGCCACCTAAGCTAACTGAGGTACTTCAACTAACTGACATTACTTAGCGACCTAAGCTAACTTAGAGCTAAATTAGCCATTAGTTCTAACATGTTGTTCTGCAGTCAGCCACTAGAGGGAGATTGACGCGTCGCTACGTTAGCTCACTGCCTCGGCTGTTTAGAAGTTGATGTAAAAACACATCAACTGATTTAAAACTCAGCTGATCTTCAGGAAGTTTCCTGGATGACCCCAGGTCAAAGGTCAGAGGTCGAACAGTTTAGGTTTTTGTTTCCACCTCTGTCTTTCTTCTGAGGGCGGAGCTCGTCGTCCTCCGGGTCTCATTGTTTGGAGCCGAGGAACATTCCTGGAAAAAGAGGAGTGTAACAGAGCAGCTGATATCAGACCACACAGCTTCTCTGAGTTTAGGAATGTGATCCGCAGAGATGGTGGGAGGAAGAGACCGCTACGAGTTCAGAGGCTGCACCTGGTGACGGGAAAATAAGGAGGAAGAGGAGGAGGAAGAGGAGCTGCTGCTGAGGAGGAGCAGAGGCCTCAGGGTGTGTCCGGTGATAAGAGATAAACGGAAAAGTTGGTTCCAAAATGACACATTGTGACATTGTTACTGGAGAATACGGAGGCTCATTCCTTTAAATTTGAACTACATTTACCGTATTGACCCGAAGTGAGAAGAGACCCATGTTTAGAAAATTAGCGAGCGAACACTTTTTTTGTTTTCATCATTATTAGTTGGTGATTTTTGTCTTCAATGACAGAGACAGGAAAGTTTGTCTGGGAGGGATTTGAACTGGAGAACGATATATACGCTAATGTGATACGACACAACCGCTCAGTTATCCAGGCGGCCTCTAGGAGCAGTGTTTAACATGCGCTCCATTAGCGTTAGCATTAGCATTACAGCTACCAAGTGGTGTAATTATCACCGGTCCAGTTTTAAAATGATGATGATGATGACGTCGCCACCGTCTGGTCAACGTCTAGAAACACTGTCTCCTCTGATTGTTAACTTGTCAACGTTTGAGTCTGTTTTCTAGTGAGTCTCTGTGTCGCGGTCTCATCTCTACAGGTCACTGGTGAGAGAGAAGATGTTTGACGTCACCTGTTGGTTTTGACCCCGGGTCTCTGGACCCTGAATATAAGACGACAACAACGTGGTCTTCAGACTTTTATCTAGAGGAAAATACCGTCTCATATTTGGGTCAATACAAAATTATTCTAGATAAATAATAAATAAAAAAAGTTTGGTTACAAAAGGACACATGTTGTGATGAGGTGAAGTACGGTGGCCTGTAGCGGCCAAAAAAAGTCAAAGTTGTAAAATAATTAAAAAACGGTCTGGTTGTTTTAGACGAGATGTTTCATAACAGTTAAAACATTTGAATGATTTAATTTAATAAGAGGTAAACACTACCGTTATTACACGTACGGAGGCTCACTGCTGCCAAAAGTATGAAATAAAAATGTTTTGATATTTTAGACAATTTGTGACCATTTGTAACTTTTCATTGTCGATTTGTTTTCAGTGGAAATTAGTTTTGTTTGGACTCATCAACATCACAACATCATTATGTTTTGTTACATTTATAATAGAATTTATAAATTATATTTTATTTTCATTGTAACAGAATAAAGATTTTCCTTCCTGTTTCACTAAACTTTCTCTGTGAACTGTGGTTTTGTTGCGTCACCACGTCTCGGAGGTTAAACTGTGAAAAGAGAAACTCGTCGCCCGAGGACACGAGCAGTTTATCACCAACGTCCTGACAAGTCGGTGCAGCGAGAAGCTGAAGTTGATCTGAGGGCGGAGACGTGAAGACAACGGGACATTAATCTCAGCTACTTAATGACAGATATGTGTGATCACACATCACATAGTTTGAATAAAAACGAAAAGAGAGAAAAAGAAAAATCTGTGCAGAAAATATATGTTTCTTTAACCACATTTACACACTGACGTCATCACGGTCGACCACCGAAACTACGTGGTGCAAACCATGTTTATACCACACACACACACACACACACACACACACACACACAATAAGTAAATAATGACATCATGTGATGTTAGCTTTCAGATAAATCTGCTGCACAAGAAGGAAAATGTTTGAATCTGTTGAGAAAATGATTTCACGTCTAGTGAATCAATATGTGATCAATAAAATCATCAATGTGAGTTAATCTAATCTATCAGAACTCGACTGACGTTAGTTTATCTGAGTTATATTTTTTTTAGAATCCTTGTGACCATAGAAACAAACAAACAAACAACAACAACGTAGCAGCTTCTAAATGAAAAACAATGTTCGTTTTAGTAAAAACAATAAACATTTTTGTTGTAATCTGAGTTCAAAGTTCAACTTTTCTCATGTTGAGTTAAATCTAAACGTGACGTGAATGAACTGAAAGTTTCCACTTTTATACTTTAAAACCAGATGGTTATAAACCTTCACTCATGTCCAGTGACTCAGATATAATGAAATGATCCATGTTTTCACGCTACATCGACAATATTAGATCACTGATTGAATCAATCGATCGCTGAACTTTGACCTCTCGCCTCCAAAATCTACAAAGTTTGTCTTTAAGTCTGTGTGAATCTTCATCAGATCAGGCTGTAGATACGATCGCTCCATCTCCACGTGTTGACAGGACGTTTGTTGTAGACGACGGTTCGTGTTTCTGTTTCCAGGTTGAAACTAACGACGACGTGTCCGACCCAGAGCGCGATCGACAGATCAAACGTCTCATTCACCTCGACGGGTCGACCTGTCGTCATCGTGACCCGACCTCAGATAAAACGTCCAAACATGGACGGACGTGAGGGAGAGTTTTGGTAAATACGGATGAAACCACGTGAGATTCAACATGAACGTTGACTCACAAAGAAATGTCTGTTGAGCTTCACTGACGCTGCTGTGATGGAGGTCGAGCTGAGAAACTAAACCACAGAAAAACTCGATGTTGATGTTGGAAAAGTTAAAGAAACTTTTTAAAGTAAAATCAAACAGTTTAACGACTCGTTTCTGTTCCAGCTTTATCGTGTTGTTGTCAGCGTCGGATCGATAAATATGAACGTTTGAAGATGAAAGTGACTCTTTGTAGCGGTTGGGTTGAGTTGGACTGACGGTTTCCTCACATTCAGCTCAGCGTCTCAGTCTTTCAGTGTTTACCATCGCTGCTGCTTCACTGCGTAACGTCGCCGGCGCCTGGAAACTGTCAAACTGATTCGATGCAGCTATTTGTCCTGACACTTGGAGCACGGTGCTGCAGCCTGCTCCTGTTACCGTCTGGACACGATGATGTTCAACTCAGAAATATTGTTTTAAAGCTCCAACATTGTAAGAAAATGTATCTATACAGAGTCCACGTTGAGAAACTGAGCTGTCAGGACTGTTATAAAATATATTTAACATCAAAACATCTGATGATGCTGCACAATCATTGAACAATTAAACTTATAGGACAGAAAATAACCAGTCTAAAGAAAATAACCAGTCTAAAGATGGAAGAAAGTTTCTATGAACAAACAGATGAAGTGACAGAAGGTAAATGTGGGATTTAACAAGATGCAGGTGAAATAAATCAGGTCGATCAGAAAGTGATTACTATTACGTCACTGAGCACACAACGACATTAACATCTACATTTAACCATCACCTAAGTGAGCAGGAGGCAGCTGGACGGCGCCCGGGGAGCGTGTGAGGGGACGGTACCATAAACCAACAGTCATGACTTCATTATCAATTCAATCAAGCATTTGTCAAAGTTTATAATCGTTCTCAAAGAAAAGAACCAAGCAGGAAGATGTTGAACGCTACGAATCTTCATAACAACTCACAAAGTTGAAAAAAAGAAAAAGCCACAAAATAAAGTCATTGATGTTTTTCACTTTCAACTGAAGGAAACTTAACGGCCTTTCAACGTGAACGTGAACCATGAAGGATGGCAGGATCGTTGTAAAGCTTCACTCAGATCTAGTGACTCAAATATGAAATGATCCGTCACTGCATCAATAATACTGGATCATTAATCAGTGAATCAGTTGATCTTTGATCATCGGCACCAAAGTTTGTGTTAAAGTCTTTAGTTGGTGAAATTTCACTTAAGTTCTTGTTGGTTCAAAAGCTTTAATTTCATAACTGATCACTGAGTTTTATCAAGTGTTAAACAGACAAACAGACTGAGAATAAAAACAGTTTGACAACATGTGTCTCGTTTCTGGAAACAGGTTGAGGATAAATGGATGGAGTCAGTATTAAAAGGATCCTGGAGGCCGACGAGGTTGTATCATGTTAAATCATGTTGCATATCTGCAAAGACACAACTGATCCCTGCACTAATTCACCACTAATTCTCTCCACCGACTCTTATGTAAAACAGACGGTGACTCATTGTTGCTTCGCTGATGTAAAATGGCAGCAAACTCAAACGTCGAGCTCCTTTTATAGTTGACATTCTTTACGCCTTCGTCACGAGAACAACATCAACTCCGGCGGACTCGAACCCTGACGCTCGCTTCGTGTTCGTTTGTGTGCGAGAGAAAGTTTATTTTGAGCGACGGTTATTTTTAGCATCAGAGTCTGAACTCGTCTCAAATTAAATTTCATTTTTAACCCAAAAGGTCGGCGAGCGGAGCCGCTCGTGGGATCGAGTTGAGCTGAGAGAAGAAACAATCTGTCACTCTCTGGTTCACGTCCAAAGATTTGTTCATGTAAACTGATCGATGATGATTTCAACCCAAAAAGCACGTCCACCCCTGAGGACATGTAATGTTGTTAACGAGAACCAAATCCTGCATCAGATCTTGTTTCATTCTCACGCTGTAATTTCTAACCTCCTCTGGAAAATACCTCCGGCCCGTCGCCACCAATCCTGGTGCTTTTTATGCTTAATCTCTCCCAAGACAAACGGTGCAAACAGCTCTGACTGAAGGAGCTGGTTCATTTTTACTGCTTCACCCTCGAGGCCAAACAGTCAAACACGACAAATCATCTGGCAAAAGACACAACTGAAACTTCAGTGGTTACACAAGAGACATTTGTTAATGTTTCTGACAAAGTTCAACATTTCAACACTTTTTAGTTGAGTCCGTAAAAAGTAAAGAAAAGGTGAGAGGAGCTGAAACAACAACATGGAACAACATGAAGACAAAGATCCTCCAAAACCAGGATGAAACATGACTGACAGACGACTGGTGAAGTATCGATTAGACTTTGACACTTTAGCATCACCAGAAACTGAGTCTAGATCCAAGTTGGTTCCCTGGTTTTTCTCCAAGCTCATTCACATATTTCAGCTTAGACACTTTTTATCTAAAGCATCTGACGGTTGAAGATCAAGTTGAACGTTGAAATGTTGGCGTCAGACCAACAGAAGATAAACTCTGGGAACCAACACGTCTCCATCTCTGATGGAGACGACTCTTGGATGAAGGTGAAACATCAACAGTCCAGTTTCAGATTCAGCATCATGATCTGGATCAGTGAGGATCTCCACTGACACACATTGGACTTTGACACTGTAGCATCACCAGACACTTCAGGAAGGTTCATATGTTGAAGTAACGACTTGAAGGATCAAGATGAAACGTCGTCAACGATCTACAACAGTCGACTCAGAACCAATCACCTTCCTGTTTCACTCCTCGTCTGTAGAAACAGTGTTGAGGTGAAAACGTTCCTCTACTTCACCGTCACACGTCATCACAAGTCGTCACTAGTTGCTACGTAAAAGACGATGAGACACGTCTCCATGACGACCGAACGACAACAAACAAACAAAGATGGTGTCTACAGACTCGTTTATCCATCAAGTCCATCAAGTTGGTGACGGATTAAAAACTGACAAGATGTTTGTTACATTAATAAAGATCCTGGTATCACATGAATGGAAACGTTAACGAACGCTAACGCATTTTATTGATTAGCAGTTAGTGATAAGTTAGCTCAACAAGTTAAATGTGTTGATTAGTTTATTAATTAAATCATTAACCTTTTTGACAACTGCATCCTTGTCCTGGTGCATGCTGGGAAATTTCTCATCTCACTGAAACATCTTCGTCTGGAGCTCGTGACCCGTCACCTTCATCCAGAAGAGGATCCAGACTGATCTAGACCTGATACTGACGTGGACCAGTTAAACAGAGGAGACGTGATTGGTCCTTAGATTCAACATCATGAACTCAACAACGAGGATCTGCAACAACATCGTCTTGTTTGAAGGTTTTTCCAGGAACGTCCAACTGGTTTGAGACGTCCATGTAGATCCAGAACAAACAGAGATCAGACATCTCATCTAGTTCGTTGATTCGTTAGAAAAGACTTTAGGTGTCAGGTGAAGTTTTCTAATAACTCGGACAACAACATTATGGAGGTGATGTTGACGTTTATTTAGGCGCCGACTCTCATGGTCTAAATCCGACCCAACACAAACCGTTGCTACACACTATTATCAACTCTCAGCTCCTTTTATGCACAGTGACATCTCTACAGAAGCACATCTGAGTTTCAATCAACCAGAAACAACACACTGCCAACTCCAGCTCCAGCTCCACCCATGTGCATCCACACTGATCTTGTTTGAGGTGAAACAAACTTAAATCATCTCAGAGTCGCTGTAACGTCAAGAATCACAAACATCTGTCGTCCAGCTGAGTCTAAAGTCTCCTACTGCCCCGAAGTTTAAATGTTGTTCTTCACTTTTTAACTTGTTAAGTCACTTTTGGATAAAAAAGCTTCAGTCAAGTGAGTAAATGTAAAAATAAACATTCACACGCCGCATTTGATTTTAGGTAGAAGAGGTTAGAAAACACTCGGAGGCTCGAATGAGCTCATGTTTCAGGAATCTCACCTCTTCACACACACACACTGTAAAATACACACACACACACACACACACACACACACACACACACTCTGTGCCAGGGATGTCAACATCATGCCAGAGTGAGACAAACCCTCCACAACACTCTGCTCAGGAAGTGGTGTAAAGCAGATAACGAGCAAATGGGAAGGAGGTGTGTGTGTCATGTATGTGTGTGTGTGTGTGTGTGTGTGTGTGTGTGTGTGTGTGTGTGCAACACGCTAAAGTCGGGGCTAATTAATAACAACCAGGAAGTTGTGAGATTTGTTTTTTTTGTGCGTCTGAACATGAAATTAGAGTCGTTATCTCGTCGTGTCAGGCTCCCGGTCGCTACGACGACGACCAGATGTTTTAATTGATCCCTGTGGGAAAACTGAGGGGTCAAAGGTCACGCTGCGGAGCAACGAGGCAGCGACAGACGCTGATCTCCCGTCAGTTTCAGCTTCATTGTCGTGTTGATCGTTTGTTTCTTTTAACGACGTTTCAAACCTTCAGCAGAACGATGTGTAGCTGCACACAAGTGTCTATATAAAGCCTCCCCCCTTTTCCTCCCCCCTCCTCCTCCCCCCTCTCCTCTTCCCCTTCTTCCCACAATCCTCAGCTCGACCGAGCGACGCAGAGTTTCCTGGCTTCGGTTCAGGAAATTGCCGCTCCAAAGAAGGAGGAGAAACAGCAGCAGGAGGAGGAGGATGGAAAGTTAGAGACGGCTGCTTCGCCTTGGATACAATAATAAAACACACACAAACACACACTCTCTCACACACACACACACACATACTCACACACACACGCTCAATAGAAAGTGACTGCAGTGACTCTGTTTCCAGGACACACTGTGGGAAAAACCTACAGTCGAACAGACGAGTGACGACGACGTCGAAGCTGCAGATGAAGTCGAATCTGAAAATGAAGATTTAACCGTTTCACTTTATTTTGCTTCAGATGCAAAAAGTTAAAGTTTAAACGAAGCTGCAGCGTCAAACTCAAAGTCTTCAACGTCTTTAACGATGATTTCAGCTTCTTCAAGATGATAAAAACCAACAAAATCACATTTTTACAAACTGATTCGCTCCTCAAACCTTCGTCTCTTTTATTAACTATTCTTCCTTTTCTCTCATAGAAACTTTCCTTCTCTTTCTGTGGTGAAAGAAAAATTACGTCTTTCCTCAACTCTGGTGACTCAGTTTTGCCTTTTTGAATAACAGAGTTCCCTTCTTCCTCCTGGCCACATGTGAACACACACACACACACACACACACACATTAACGACCACAAGCTGCTCAACAAAAGACAAAAAAAATGCAGCATTTTAAAAAACTACACCATGTGCTTTTACAACTGAAGCTGCAGGAAATTCAACAAAAGTTTCAGACGTTTGTTCTCATCTTCTTCTTCTTCTTCTCAAAGTAGAAACATTTCATACAAATCAGATAAACGAGAAATGATGATTTCAACACGTGACCATGAACATCACCAACCAACGTCTCTGCTGATCTGTCAACTCAATATGAAGATGAACGTCAGACGACGTCGTTTTATTAAACAATGTTCAAATTTAAACCCAGAACATGTTTGTTTCACGTTGGGGTGACGACTTATTTCCACTGTTCACTAACATCAGATGAACAAACCAGATGAAATAGATGTGATTTTAGAAACATGCTCAACGAGCTGCAGCCACACGAAGAGAAAAGTTCAAACTAAACTAAAGACTTAATTCAACGTCTCAAACACGTCTGAGCCTGAACGAGCTGTTTTATCCAGAAAATGTGCAAAACAAAATGTTGTTAATCCTCAGTGAGTCAGTCAATGTACGACGTGCATTTACACACACACACACACACACACACACACACACACACACACACACACACACACACACACACACACACACACACACACACACACACACACACACACACACACACACACACACACACACACACACACACACACACACACACACACACACACACACACACACACACACACACACACACACACACACACACACACACACACACACACACACACACTCTCTCTCTCTAGATGACGTTCGTCCTCCGTCCTGTCAACACCGTGTCTCCCTCCCTCCATTTTTTTCTTTCCTGTGGTTGTAGCTGTGTAACTTGTTGGCAGCAGGTTGCTATGACAACACAGCGTTGCCACGGTAGCAGTGGTCCAGAGGTTACATAACTGAGGGATGACTGGTCGTCACCCTCCTGCTGTGGTTTAGGTTTTTGGACTGATACTGAACCAGCAGAGAAACAACATGACGATGGACGAGATACAGGTTCAGGTTCAGGTTCAGGTTCAGGTTCAGGTTCAAGCCAAGAAGAAGAAAAAGAAAATAAATAAAAGAGGACGAGATGTAGTTTTGACAGAAATATGTTTTAGAAACAGAAACAATCAAATACTGATGATTGATTTCAGAGAAACAACTAAAACTAAAACTGTTCAAACTGTTCCAGAGAAAAAGACAAAATTTGATTAAATTCAGAGAAACTTCAGGAACAATTTAGTAAATTAAGTTAGTAACAGCTCCAACAAACCAAACCGCAGCTCAGTGAGAAATAAAAGTGTCTCTGGTGATGATTTTAACAAAACACAGAAGAAAACTTCAATATATCATCTGACTTTATCAGAGCAAAGCGACAAACTAAAGATCTGTTTATATTTATCCTCTATTAGATACTTGATACATATATTCTAGTTTCTAGTTGGAACATTGATCGTTGTTATTAACTGATCAGCTGATCAACTACAGACACAAACGTATATAAACGTAAATTAACTGATGTTTAATTTCAATGATTAAAAACATATAGTTTCATATATAAACAAGACAAGTTAAGTTGAAATGAACCTGCAGATATAAATGAAACAGAATTTACAACATTAAAATGCTTCATATAAAATATAAAATGTTGTAATTTAACCCACGAAACATCTGAACATGAAGATAAAATATGAAACTACAGATTTTCAAATAAATATGTATATATTAAAACATTCAATCAATTTTATTTATTTTTATCGTCTTCTTTTCTTTTATTTATTTGAGTTTGTAGTTTTTAATTTGCACAGATTAGATAATTGAACTCGACAGGATCATGTTTTCTCTCTGAAGACACAGATTTGTAGTTTTTGTCTCTGCAGCAGTGAGTCAGTTCCTCTGAACGACGTCGTGGAGGAAAGAATTCACTGATTTATGTTGGAAGATCAAACGGAAAAAAGAAAAAAAAAAGAAAAAAAGAAGCAAAGAGGCGGGAAACACGGAGCAACGTTGACGACCTCATACGAGGGAATCCCGTAGGATGTGAGAGGCTGACAGGGAAAACCCGACATCCCGGAAAATTCCTTCCAAAGCCTCTCACCACACACACACACACACACACACACACACACACACACACACACACACACACACACACACACACACACACACACACACAGACACACACACACACACACACACACACACACACACACACACACACACACACACACACACACACACACACACACAGAGACACACACACACACAGAAATCACGAGGCCTCAGTAGCAGGAGGAAAACCCTCAGAGCAGCAGCTGATCTGAGATCAGACGACACCTCTCTGACCTCCAGGTCACATGGTTCGGCCCAGATCGGCGGCGGCGGCGGCGGCGTTGGTGTGAATGGAAATGATGGGAATGGAAAACATTCAGCTCTGTGACATGTTACACTGAGATTTCCTCAACGTGTTGGTGACAACTTGTGTTTCCATCGTCCTCATTGTCTCGAACTGGAGCAAAAACCACCAGCTACACGGATGTGACGCTGGTGGAAACGACCCTCTAGAGACGCTGCCTCGTTACCTCCACCGGCCTCAGCTGGACGCTTCCTGGTATTGTGACCGAGACGACAGGAGGGAGGAGGTTTGGACGAGGACTCGCTCCTTCAGCGAGTTAATTAGAAGAAAAACATCAGGACGCAGAGAGAAACGTTTGACACTGATCACTGAGGAAAGGTTTGACGTGATTGGACGTTTGAAAGTTTGAAAGTTTTGAAAGTTAATTTCTTTAGATTGAAACAAACGAGACGTGAAGCAGCTACACGTGGTTAAACGTTAGAGACGACTTCTGTCCATCTTCGTTCTGTTCTTGTTCTGATTCATCTGATTTCTCAGCAGATTTTATGAAAAACTGCAATGAAAGTTTCAGGATTTTTAGATGTTTTGTTGCAATAAAGTTTTTCTTTCTTGTTCTACTTTAATATTGAATCAAAGTGAAGGTATAAACCAGTGTCAGTGACGTGTCTGGTCTCACGTCCTCCCTGTGTTTCTAACTTTCTCCGTCAAACTTGTTTCTCTACAGACGACTTCCTCTTGTTGCTCCACAACAATATAAAACAGTTTCCTCCTCTGTGGTGAAATCTGCCTGGAGACTGTTTCTCTTGGTCCTTATTATTGGACCTTTCAGTATCTGTTTAGTTACTTTTCAACGTGTCGACTGTAGCTGGTTATAGGTCGTCACCAGTCAAAGACCTCAGGATTATCAACGGTAAATGTCTGAGTTAAATCCTGGAGGATCTGATTAATTCACTACGTGGTTTCATCTTGTTTCTTGTCCTCGTCTCACCTCCTCGTCCACCTCATGTTTCTCTGTATTTAATGATCAAACGTCTGGAGTTAATTTAAACGCAGCTTCTTCTGTTTCTTTCCTCTACAGACCAACGTGCAGCGTATTGACCAAACTCACACAGATCAGCAGCAACAACACGATGAAGACACAACAACATTCAGACATTTTCTAGATTCATCGACTTTTCAGACGAACACATCAAGTTTAACTTCTTATCTACGTTTTCCTCATTTCACTGTGACATTGGCGTCAAATCACAATTAAAAACAAAACAACAAAACAAGAGTGAAACGTTCAGTACTTCTTGAAATGCACTTGAACCAGAAACTATAGCCAACTATTGACCTTTGACCTTTACTCAGCAACATCTTCTGGTGTAAATTTGCGCCAGAACAAGAGAAACAGTAGCTGAGCAGCTCAGAGAGAAGCAGCAATAAACAAACGATAAAACGATGAATTATGTTGCAGAATAAACAGTCAACAACCAGACGTGTGACGTGTCAGTTGTATCGTTAATAAAAGTGTAAATCAGTTCCAGTCAAAGTTTGAATCATGAACTAAAAGTAAAACTGCAGCAACTGAAAGTAAACATGAAGCTGTAGAAACTCAGGATGTTCATCATGAATTTATGTCTGATGTTTGATGAGTAAATGAAGTTGAGTTGACTGTGTCTCACACATCAGCGTGTGTGTGAATGTGTGTTGGAGGAAACAGTGTCAACCAGAGCGAGCTGGTCTTGGTCCAGAGACACGAGGCCTCAGGAGGAGCAGCGTCGTTCATTCCTCCGTCGGCTCCTTGGAGCTTTTCTTTGTGACCTGATCAGATTTATTACAGCAGCAGAGGCCCAGAGTTTCTGCACCGACCAACAGAAACACTGAGGCTCCTGTTCATGTGTCTGAAGAGAAACGGTGGCGACTTTACAATCAAACCAACAGTTATCACATCGACATGGGAACAACAGGGAGACAGACCGCGGACTGAACCTGATCTGGGGTCATTTCAGACTCGACTTTACAGAAAAAACTACTTTTTTTTTTTTAAAACCAACTTTTTATTCCTCAGCAGTGAAATTAAACAGAATAAAAACACCTGGTTGTGTTTTATCACAAAAACAAACTCTCCATCGACTAAAAGACTGAACCAGTTGGAGTCTTTATTTTTCTGAAACTCTTCATCTTCTTCTCTGAAGCTGAACAGATTCAACAAATTTATAGAAAAACTAAAAAACAAGAAGGTTCAGTTTGTTTACAACATGTTCGGGTTGAAAGAGGATCTGAGGAGACATGAAGAGACTTTTCATTCGTATCCACAAAATAAAACAAGCAGCGTCTGATTCATTTTATCTAAAAACATCCTGAACTCTGAACTGATCAGATGCTTCACATAGTTTTCATCTCTAAAGTGAATTAGTTTATGTTCAGAGACTTTTGACTAAACCAGGTTTTTGAAACAGGTTCCAGGTCTGATCCTCAGACCAGATGAGACATCATTTCTATAGTTAATCAACAGAAAACCTCCCGATCAGACGTAGACGACATCCCGATCAATCCCAACTGGTTTGTTTTTTTTTATTAGACCTTCTCCACCATCATCTACTGGTCTCTACTGAGTCTCTAGTGTTTCCACTTGGTGCTAGTGCCTGGTTCCAGCTACTGTTTTAGTTCCTACTCTGTGGAGGAACCAATGGAGCTGAGTCGATACTAAAACGTGACGTGAACAGAACGCCGCCACTGATTGGTCAGAGGGAGTGTCTTCACAAGCTGCCACCAGACGCCAGTTGAGTTGAGAGAGTCAACAAAATAATCAAGCTCCATTTTTAAACAGGACAAGAGTGATAGCCATCGTCGTAGCTACCTGGTCGTAAGCTAACCCAGCAACAGTTACAAGACGTGTCACATCTTGTAACTGTAAAAACACTTTGGATGATGAAACCTGTAAATAGTTTAGTTAGTAAAAGTTCAACTGGTTCAACGAGTCAACAGATCGATGAGTCTGAACCATCTTCACTCTGGAGTTTTACAGAGAGTCTGTTGGATGAATTAAGATCATAAATGAAGGCGAATGTGTTAACAATTAAATCCTCAGTGAAACATCAGTTTTCTGACTGATTCGTCCACATGAAAACACGAAACGTGACCAACGATCAGAAACACAAAGATACAGAGAGTTGAAGTGGTTCAACAACAACAAAGACAATAACAGATCAAGTCTGAACCATCGTCTGTTGCGTCGTTAAGACGTTTAATGATCAGTTGAACCGTCGATGTCGTCACAGACACGACATCGACTTTAATATTCACATGAATCTGTTTTCATATAAAATGATTTTCACTCTGGACTGAGTTTTACTAACATTTGTTGAGTCGTTTAAGTTTGAGAAACATGTTTTTTCTTGGTTTTTGTTGGAGAGTTTCATGTTTTATACAGTAGAAAATACCTGAAGTACAGGATCATTAGTTTGTTGTCAAACAGCAGCTGCATCTCATCATCATCTCCACATCTCGTGTGTTAGCAGGATGAAACACAGTTACAGAGCAGTAGAGTAGAGTAGAGTAGAGTAGAGTAGAGTAGAGTAGAGTAGAGTAGAGTACCACCTGGAGACAGGAGGACCAGGGAGTTAAATTCCTCTGAACTGATGTGTTTAGTTTATGTTTCGTCCATTTAGAGAAACGTTTTCTAGAAAGAGTCAGAGGGATTTTCCTGTCGATGATCGAGTTTAAACAGGAAGTTAAACAATCAGCATGTGAAAACACTGATTGATCGATCGATTGATCAACGGAACAAAAACACTTTAAGACCAATTCAAGTTTTAATAATTTGTTTCTTTTGGTTTTAAACATTTTAAAAACATGTTTCCACTTGAACCCAATTATCTTAAAAACCTCATTTTGTAAAAGAAAACAGAATAATTATGATTATTAACTGAACTCTGGTTCAACATCTGGTCAGGAAACTGGTCGTTAATAGTTTTAGTAAAAGACACAAACTGGTTCAACATCTTTGTTTCCACATTTAACCTCGTTAATGATGTTTTATTTGAACTGAAACAATCAAGTTTCACCTTTAATTCTTCTCCGCAGCAATGAAATAAAGAAGGTTTGCAGCTGTAGTTGTTGGTAACTTTTCATATTAAAACAGACGTTTGTTCTCGTCACTTTGAGTAAAATAGACGAAGATGAATCAAGAAGCTGAACGTTGTTGATCAGGTCTGAACGAGACAAAAAAACAACAACCTCGACCTCGTTAGTGACAGAAAAGTTTAACTCTTAATTCTTCTGACGTTGGTTTATGTCTTTGTTTCTTCTGAGGTTTTTGCAGAAAAGTCAAAGGTGAAACTGTTGCATCAGACTGATCTCACCTGAGGAGAATGAAAACTATTCAGGAGGAAGGTTGTTGCTGACAGACGACGTCGAGCAGGTCGGTTCAGAGAGAAACCTGGAAAAACAAGAGACGATTCAGTTTGTCTCTTTATATAATTCATCACGTTCATGATGTTTTTAATTTAAATAATCAAAGTAGCTGCAGCAGCTGAAAAAAACAGTGGAGTTGAAAAGACTGAAACAATAAAAAGTCTTGATATAAATAATAAAAGATGAAAAATATTTGAAATCAGTTCAAACAAACAGTCGTGACAATGTGACATGAACCAGATCATTAACATATAAAACACGTCGGATCAGAAAACATGTTCAAATAACTGAACTGCAACATGATGAAACAAAAATTTAATAAACATCAACGAAACAACATGAAACTGAAGAGTGAAGTTTAACGTTTAAATGTTTGACCACTCACCTGGACGAGGACACGTTCTGATAAACGTTTGGTCAAAGTTACATTTGTTACTTTTTAGACTTTTTAGAGATTTTAGAGATTTTCACATCGATGAGACCAAACATTTGATCCACAGAAAGAGAACAAAGAGGAGGAGGAGCCTGATAAAACCTCTGGTTCAGGCTGGTTCAGTGTGGGAGGAGCCAGTCAGTCAGTCAGTCAGTCAGTCAGTCAGTCAGTCAGTCAGTCAGTCAGTCAGTCAGTCAGTCAGTCAGTCAGTCAGTCAGTCAGTCAGTCAGTCAGTCAGTCAGTCAGTCAGTCAGTCAGTCAGTCAGGTCAAAGCTGCCTTCAGGAGCTAAACTGATCAGAGGTTTTTAGTTTAAATAACATTGATTATATGTTTTTGTTTTATTCTGAAACAAGACGACATTTTAATCAACGTTTGATTTGATTTGATTGTTAAAAACATCAGTATCTATAAAAACCATCAATCTTCTCGACTTATTGATAAGCTCCTCCCACAAACACCAGGAGTCACAGTTGAGGTGATTTTAAAACAAACAGGTCAAAACAACAACTAATAAAGCTCAAAATATCACTTCACTTCAGCAGTAGCATGAATAGGGTCCCTACACATAAACTGAAGTACTGATAACTTAGTAAGTGAACCCAGAGTTTATTAAAAACACTGTTTTACAAGACTTACCCAACGTCTGGTTTTATAACAACTGGTGATGAAGGATGTTCCACAT